>JAVQJF010044992.1:0-10063 GCA_036023855.1 Gadopsis marmoratus | reverse complement strand
CTAAGCAGGGTTATCCACACGTCCCTCTCCCCTGCAACGCTTTCTAGCTCTTCCCGGGGGACCCCAAGGCGTTCCCAGGCCAGTTGGGATATATAATCCCCCCAGCGCGTTCTGGGTCTACCCCGGGGTTTCTTACCGGTTGGACGTGCCCGAAAAACCTCCAAAGGGAGGCGTCCAGGGGTGAACCTTACCAGGTGCCCGAACCACCTCAATTGGCTCCTTTCGATCGAAAGTGTCGATCGAAAGGAGCCATACTCAGATCACATGTAAAAATTTAATTGTAAAACATTGAATTTTGCAATTTTTTGTAATTATCCTTCCAGTTACAGAGTGTATTTATTATATTTAATGAAATTAATGAATAACTTTAGGCATTTGTAATTAAACATGGCATTTAAAAATCTGGTAAATACAAGTAAATAGTATTTGATGTGACCTGCAAAATACAGGTACGTTTTTGTTTGGAAATAGCAAAACCATTCTTTCTCTCACAATTACTTTATTCTACTCATCATTTACATTCTACTTTTATCTGACAATGGTACAGATATCTTACTGTACAGTAACTGTCTACTTCTGCAAAAAATAGAAAAAATACATCCTGTGCTTCAGACGTCAGATTAACATTCACTTCATCTCTATCAAAACCAGAATCACATTCAGGACATAATAAACTACAAACAGTTCCTAATGCATCTTTTCTAATAAAACCCTACAACTTCATAAACAAGAGAAAAACAAAGCCCTCTGAGCGACCCGCCTCCCTTTGAAAGTAATGGCTGCACAGCACGGCGTCCGGTTTTTGAAGTCACTGTCCCCAAGCACACATGCGATTTTACATACACACAAGCACGCACAGACACACATATATCGACCTTTACCCTGCCTCTTGACTTTGATCCCCCACTATCCCTTTGTATTTCTTCCAAGTTGTCAGAAAAGACTCAGTGAATCGAGTGGCAGAGATCAAAGGCCAGACCTTCTAATAGGCCAGGATGGAGAGGAGACGGATGACTGTGTGTTTATGAGTGCGTGTGTGCATACATCTGTCTATGTGTGTGTTTGACTCACACTCAGTACAGTCAGGATTGCGTATGCATGTGTGCTGAATATGAATATCTCTTTCCGTCTGTGTGTCAATCACATGATGTGTTTCTACCCACCCAAGGCCCTTCCTCTATATTTTACTACACACTTCTCCATTCCTCTCCACTTTGAAGTGTGGTCGGGGGGGGGGGGGTTTAATCAGCGCTGACCCTCACATGCCATGGAGCTGATATGCTGGACCTGCCTTAACCCCCAACGTAACCTACCCCCACCCTTCCATCTGATATACCCACTGACTTGAAGCGGGTGTCACACACACAAATTGCCGTGTTTCGTGACAGTTTCACCAACAAGAGAAGTTGAGGGAAGAAGGAGACTGGAGGATAAAGAATGGGAAGCTTTGTGTTTGGTACAAATTTACGAAAACGTATACCTGAATGATTGAAGTGGTTATGATCACTAAATTGATAAGAGCTTTTTACTATTCAATAATCCATCCATTGTACCTTCTTTGGTTTCCCTGTTGTCATCTTCATCCTGCTGCTCCGACTCCGGGCCTGGCTTTGTGTCCATCATCTCCTCATCTTCCTCTTCCTCCTCTACTGAGAGTAAAAACGAAAAAAAAGAGAGAGAGAGACCTCATGTTAATCAACAGCTGTTCCAATTTTCCTCGACCTCCCGCTGCGTACTGCCTTCCCCCCCCTTCTAAGCAAAATAATCATTCCCAGACATACACCGGTACACCTAACTAACATTTGGTCCAAATGGATTTCATTTACAAAACACACGCACTCGTATTTGCAGCTTTTTTTTTTTAAACACAAAAATGTGAAGCATAAATGCTATTACTGTTGCACTGTTGTGTATCAAGTTTACACTGTCTTGGGAAAAGAAATATAACAGGAAACAATCCCACGCCCATTTCCGTGTTGCAGCTGTAGCATGTGTTCACATGGTCGGCATGTGTGAACATACTGGTCACTGTGCATGCAATCACACACACAGACAGCAGGAAATGTCAGAGTTGTGTGCGCTCTCCTCTTTTCTCTCACCTTTGAACCCAAGAAAAAAGATCCAATGCTGTGTGTAAAAGGGGATTCCCTCTGCATTCCCTCCAATCAGGCTCTGCAATTACACTCGACTCCCCAGGATTTATTGTAAGTGTGTGCAGTGTGTGTTTGGGAAGAGGTTGGGTTCAAGTATGAAGGGTTACTGTCAACATAGGCACCTGCTTGTCAGCTACTGCCCCCCCCCCCATGTCCCTCGGGGTATGTGTTGGTAACCCTTGCCAACCTCTCCTCCTCTTTTCTGCCGCTCCCTCCCATCGAAACAGATGCTGAGAGTCGGGGGGCCTCTCAGAAGACCTCTTAACACTCTGACACTGTGACCAGACACCTGTGGTCTGCCAACACACACGCTACGCTACACACACACACACACACACACACACACACACACACACACAATCTTTCTTTCTCTCTCCCTCTCAAACACACACACCCGGGGCCCTCGCCCACAGTGTCAGGGGTGGCAATGGGTTAACTGGCGCAGGGTCAACCTGACAACAGTCTCTCAGTCCAGTGGGAGGAAGTGACTACATCACACCCTCAGACGTGTCATGTGTCTCCCTCACACGCACAGAAACACACACACACGTCGGGGAGTGTTTAACTCAGCTGGAGTATGGCCTGGGGCACTGTTAAAACCACTTGCTCAAGGGCCGCTGTTGCACCCGATGAAATGTCTATTTATCACTTGGACTCGGCTAAGCTTTTGATAAACTCACTGCTGCTCTTTAAAAAAGGTACAAATATGACTGTAACTGGTGGGACACTTTGTTATCATAAAAAAAATATCCAGCCTTATTTTATTCATTATTTCAGGCTTCCTTCTCTCTCGTTTTATTTTCTTCTTGACTTCCAAGTTTCAGTTTAAGTTTTTGATATACGACTTTAATTTTCATACTGTGTGTGTATATAATAAATGACTAAGCTAAACCAAACACATGGCGGTGCTGCTCAGCCAAGTCGGTGGTTAACAGCCGGCTGTAGTGATCCAAACACCAGTGACCCACCAGTATGGAGAAGAGACCAGAGAGGACCAGACAGGCAGACTGCCAGACTAGCTCCATGTCTGAGCTGCCAGAACAGACAAGCTGCGAACAGAAACACACAGGAATACCCTTCTTTCAGGCCCCTTTGTCTCCTTCCCTCCATGCTTCAGTTTCTAAAGCGTCATTTCTCTCTGATGTTGTTTTTTTGTCATCCATCAGTCACTCTTCCCCACCACAAACTGAGATCATTAATCTGAAAAGGCTTCAGGATGTGAAACAGCAAATGGGGTCCTGCAAACCAGCATTGGGAAGATACATTACACACAACTTCTAGTCTATGCGGTTCTATTCGTTTGTCTTGACCTTACGTGACCGGTCCGGTGGTTGGAATGTGCGGCGATGTGGATGGGAGGAGCATGAGTAGAGGAGAGAGACCACATTGAGGAGCGGTCAAACTGTCAACCCCCGGGACCACAGAACTCTGGAGCAAGGCAGCGTGATTCATGGCCTATGGGTTACCTCACTGAGGGGAGACGGTCCAATTCCCGCATGAAGATACTGCTGATGTCTTTGCCAGCGGCCATGCATCAAGTTGTTCTGTCCTGCACCAAAAATATCCCGGATATTTCCTTTGAATGGAAATTTTTCAAGATCCATTTCAAATTGTGTGCTTATAGTAAAGCAAAAGCTATATTGCTGTAAATTATACTGGAGCACAAGACTCCTGGGTTAGAAATGATAATATGAAACTTTATGTAAAATGTACATGCAAACACACAGAGGCACTACAGGGTCTTCCTGTTGAGTTGCAAAAGAAGGAGAGGAAGGGAAATCAAAAGAGACAGTCTTCCACAGTTTGAGTGTTTCTGCCTGCTACCTTGTAAGTATCTGCACTTTCTTGCTTCCACCTCATTCTAGTCATCGGATGCTTTCTCTTTCCACCTGCCGCTTAATACTGCTCCTCACTGCAGGACAACAGGTTAACTGGTATCCTCCTCCTCGCCGCAGACGGGGGTCCACCTTGATGAAACTCTGCTTGGGGGCTCCCGTTTTGGCCGGCTACACACCCGGGGTAATGATATCCTCGGTAGCCCGGGGCCGCAGCATCTGGCTGCCTCAATCTTCCCCTGGCTGCTTACTCATGCTGACCGGGCCCAGTCAATTCAGAACAGCCCAGCAGGCATGTACACACACAGGTTTCACAGTGCAGAGATACAAACACAAGTACACACACACACACACACACAAATGCGTAAAAGTGTTTGTAAATGCACACACACAAACAGATCATGTACACGTCTGAAACCACGAAAATAGTTCGGAAGCGGAGAAATATTACTCCTGGATGAAAGTGACAACATAGCCTGTCATTTTTTTCACATTTTGTATTATGCTAGAAACGGGCCCAAATTTGGCTGGGACAGTAATTAAAAATGATCAGAAATATTTGGGATACATCTTTCCATATCAGCGCTAATATGGCCATAACATTACTTTGTAAATATCATTATAATTCCTGTTACAATTAGTCACTGTGGCCAGTTGACCCAGATTTCATGTTACGTAAATTCTACAGATTTTAAATTTGGGGAAAAGGGCGCACTGGTATCAGATCAATACTAGGTATTGGCAGAGACTGAGTTGACATATCAGAATAAGTATCAGGAGAGGAAAAATTTGGATCAGTGCAGCCCTAGAATATATCATATTATGTTGAAATTGAATAGTAACGATATGATCATATTGTGCTCTTGTTTACAAGAAATTTTGTAGAACTGCAACTGGTAATTAATTTCATCAGTGATTAATCTGCCAATTATTTTCTCAATTAATCATTTGGACTTCCCATCACAATTTCCCAGATGTTGACATCTTCAAATTGCTTTTTTTGTCCAACCAACAGGCCAATAGACAAAATGTTCAGTTTACCGTCACAGAAGACTAAAAAAACCCAGCAAAATTTCATATTATAGAAGCTGGATCCAGTGATTCTTTCTCATTTTTATGTTTACGTTAACAAGTAAGAGATTATAAAAAGTTGCAGATTTTCAGTCAATGAACTAATCAATGAATTGCTCTACAATTCTGTGCAATATAATGTGTAACATTGTACATTGTATTAAACATTAAATGGATTCGTTGATATGTAAGTTTGCTATGTTGTAAAAGTTATTAATACTTAATAACCATAATAATAACTATTAATACTTATTCATATCTACTAATAGCTAATGTAAAAACAACAGTAATGTAGTCACAAATATCATCATCAATAAAACCCTATTCTCTTTGGTTGTTTATGTAACTTGGCAGCACATGCAAAATATTAAACTTTTGACAGGATATTCTGCAATTGTACATCTCCCTCCTTCAAAGATAGATCATGGTTAATCCTCTCGGACAGACAAGAAGGAGTTAGCTAGTAATTACAATGCAACTAGCTAGGGATTATTAACACGCTATCGTGTTTTCTCTGCAAGAGGCTCTTGTTAGCCCGTTTAAGCATCATTGTTGCTTTTATGGACTAACAGGGGAGTTAAACAGTTCAGGTGAGACTAATGGGCTGATCTGTTTGTGGAATAAAGAAAACATAGTTTTAATGAAGGCTGATACACCGCTGAGAGTTTCATTAGCTTAAACATCTTGGATTATTTCACAGTAGGCAGCTACTATCACTCATGTAGAGAGAAGACTTTTAAAGATACTGACAACATATAAAAGATGTACACACAGAGTACAATGGCATGGTGTGTCACGCCAGCAATGTGTTAGCATGTGTTCTGTTTGGTGAGGATCAAAGCATTAGCTAACCTTTTATTCTGAACCCAATCCAGAGTAAGTGCTAGTGTGCTGAAATGTGTTAGCGCATGCTTGAAGCGATTGGCATAGTTATCAAAGAGCTGTGGGTGTGTGTGTGTGTGTGTAGTGGGGATGATGAGACTGGGCCCCAAGTTTGTCATCAGCTACATTATGGGGGCAGAGCTGCAGACTTATCATAGCGGTATGGAGGTGAACACTGAACTGACTCACACACAATCAAAGTTGACAGTACTCATAATTTTTATCTCTATTGTATTAATCACAAAGAAAGAGAGCTAGTGATATGAGAGCGAAGAGGCGGCGGAAACAGGGAGAGGGACACAAAAGAGAAATCCAGCAGGATTTGGGGGGATCCCACGCACTGATAATTAGTCTACAACATTATATACACATTCATATGGAAACACACACGTACGCACGCATGCACACACACACACACACACACATACACACACACACAGAGTTCGCAGGGGTTCTGGGAGGGTGGCTGTTGAGCAGACCACAACACAAGCACTATGCAGAAGAGTAGGAGGAGGGAAACATGACTTGAAAGGCTCCTTTAATGTGGCCCTGGCACGACAAATACATCAACTCACATGCATCAACTTCACTGAGAACATCCTCTTATTGTGCAACACACACTACATCCACTTCACCTCTGCAATGACCTGAGGCATTTGGGGAATTTTCTCACTTATCTTCATCTCACCTCCAGTAATGTAATCCTTGTTATTCAAATGCCAAAAAAAGATTTATATAACCACAATGATTTTATACGACTGAGATAATGACATAGGTCACAAATAAATTAAAATGTGATATGATAGGCCTACAGGAAAAATGTCTTGCCACGCAAGATATTATATTTTTATTATTTATTTATGTTTTATAAAATGATTCTGCAAAAATCTAGAAAACAGTGTAATCTCTACACTAAGTATGTAAAGCAAAGAGTAACTGCAGGGGATTACAGTACTTTGGTTTTTCTCAAGCTGTACAAGTTCAACAAACAAGTAACATTATGTTTCCAGCCATATAGAAAAGTTATATCTGCGTATAGAGCCAGATATTTAAACACTGCTCTATTTTTCATGCTTGTGACAGTTAGACCAGTCACGCTCTTTCCACGCTTTATACTCACTCACAAGTGTCTTTGTGAACTGTCTGCAGATCAATAGGTTTTATTAATAGCCGGACTCACGTCAAAATTTTTTTCTGAACACAGAGAAACGCCGCTAACATTTTAGGGACCTCTGTTAGTCCGGTTGGACAGCAAATTGATGGGTTAGAGCCAATGACACAGTAAAGTCGAACAGATCTTTTGCTGAGAGGTGGAGCTGGCGGTCCAACCTGTTGAAGAATCCCACTGATCTGTAGATGGTCAAGACAGACAGGAGATAGAAAATTGCAACAATATGGCATGTACTCAATGTGTGAGTCTACAGGTGCAACTTCTTGCAAGTAAATTGTATTCCAGAGACACAACACCACTTACGCCTCGTAGAAAAGTCAGTCAAATGTTGAGTAAGTGCTCGTAAAATACTCCCCCCCCTCACAGAGTGAAAGACAAAGTGAAAGTGCATAAAATGTCACTCATTGATAATCCTTTTATGTCTATTTGTTAATTTTATTCTGGGTTGGGTTTTTCTTTTTTTTGGCCTTTCCATTTGTTTTAATAGAAAATAATGTCTAAAATTCATCATGGTTCATCAACTCATGATTAACACAGTAGGGGTAAGTATTCGCCACATACACATACATTAGCAGCAGGACCCGGTATAACACTGGTGAGGCTAAAACCCACAGGATGGTTTAGATTAATTTATCTCTACACCACACTTCCCGACACTGATCAAACATTGTCTGTGTGTGTGTCTGTCTATGTACAGTCTACAGCGTATGCACACGTGCAAGCTCACACATAATCAGCTATCGTTAATGCAGCCCATTCAGGCCTATGGGGGTCTGCGGCCAACTCTGCTGTATGCTGTAGGTTGCAGTCTGAGTGGATTCTATCCCCATCTCTTTCTCTCTTTCCCCCTCTCTCTCTCTGTCTCACCTCCCCACCCCCCCTCATTCTAGCAGTGCCACCCAGGCTTGGCCCTGACCCAGACCCACATCTTTAAACTGAGCCATCATGCCATGCCATGCTCTGGGCCTGGCCGCAAGGCCCTGATTAAAACCCATGACTTCAAACTTTCCAAACTGTCAAACACCCAGTCAGAGAGAGAGAGGGAGAGAGAGACCAGAACTAAAAGAAAACATCTTACATAAAAATCACCGCTGTGGCATCGACTCACTTTTCAGCATGTCATCTGAGCTGAGATTTGTGTCACTCAGAAATAGGGCTGTGTGCATCTGTGTGTTTGTGAGTGTGTGTGGCTCCAATGGTGATTGGAGGTCTGTGTTTACCACTTGGATGACGATGGTGTTTCATTTTGTTTTAATGAGGGACGGACAGACAGATTGGACAAACAGTTTTTATAGGCCTGCTAAAGGTTGATGCGTGGGGTTGAAATCTTCTGGGTTGTACTTAAATAGACTAAAGTATTCCCAGCACCTCAGCAAAACTGTCAAATAAATACACAAACACATTCTGTATTCTGCTCAGTACCTTTACTGTATGAGTCAAAGAAATCTAGTGGTATTTTGTCACTCAAACTAAGAGTTTAAATGACAACACATGTTTGAGATTAATTGTAAAACTGTTATATTTATAAAACATAATGTAATTTCATCCGATTCTCATTTCTGAAAAAAAATCTGACACTTTTGGTGAGACTTTGAGATAGAGCACTCAAGTATATGTGCCAAGAGTGCTCCCTGCTGGAGAGTTGCAAAATTGCATGCCACACTGCAGCCAAACAGAAAACCAGCATGGTTATCCAATTTCACTTCAATCAATTGTCAGCTATAAATCAGATAAAGATCAGGAAATATAAGGTGTGAATCAGTTGCAACAAAAATTTGAAAGCCTGATTACCAGGGTTGACTGAAGAACAATTGACCTAGATGTATTTTGACTTAACAAATAATGCTTGAAGTTAATGTTTAATTGACTGCATGTGCTAAAAAGGTCTGTTAAAAGGTGCAGAGAGTATAAAACGGTCAAAAGCCACTTAAAACACGAACAAGCAAAGGGTTAACAAACATCAAACTGAAACAACCAAAGTGAAGCAAGGCTAGGAGCTGCAGGCTAGCTGTGGCAGTGAACCGCTACCCTCTCAAATGAAAATCCCTGGAGAGTCGAAGGGATCTCAGAGTACAAGGGAGACCACCCAGGCAAACGCTCAAGAACCACTGTTGTTTTACACACGTATAAAAAATGCAACAAGGAGGGAGAAGGGTGGGGCTCATATGTCAAAAAGTCAAGTTCAACAAAATACAAGTGAAAAAGGTGAAAAAAGAAAACAGTTGAAAAGGGAAAAAAGGGACATGTGAAACTGTATTCCTATTCATCTGAAGCACTCATCAGATGGCAAATATTATTTTGGATGATGGCCATTTTGCCAGAAAGCCAGAGGGAGGGAGATGAAGAAGGGTTCATGTACCTTATTATACGGTGGTCATAGGGGAAAATTGCAATCATCTGTGACTCACTTGGAATACCATACACACTGTGAAAGACATTATTTTCCTCTAATATCGAGTATTTCTGGGTTCTGACTGCCATGGCCATTTCGACAGAAACCGCTTGGGACCCTGCATCAATTTTGGGAGTGAAACAGGAGTGAAGGCTGCGCCCTTGTGAGGGCGATGACGATGAAAGCAAAACTCAAAAGTTGCTTTATGACGAAATAACGTGAGAAGCATTGGGCCGATTATGTGTGTCTGCAGGGAAAAGACGAGGGGAGATCATAAAAGCGAAACCCAAGTCTCAACTCAAGTATGAGTTTGTGTGTTCAGTGTGTGTGTAAAAATGCACGTACAGCATATGCACACTTGGTTTAAATAGTATCTCTAGAAGCTCTTCCTCTAGAGGCACTCATCTAAATGTCCAGAAGTCACCAAACACAAAAAGACAATTATTAAATGTTCTTTCAGTGGAACAAATTCTATCTACGTAAAAAACAACTGAGCACGTTTTGTTAAAAGTCCTCTGGGTACACTCACTGTGGTTATTCTGTATTTTCCTTGAATTTT
>JAVQJF010044983.1:0-12483 GCA_036023855.1 Gadopsis marmoratus | reverse complement strand
ATATGGAGTTACAGTAATCCAGCCTTGAGGTCACAAATGCATGAACTAATTTTTCTGCATCTTCCTTAGATAAGATGTGTCTAATTTTTGCAATGTTACGTAGGTGAAAAAAAGCAGTCCTAGAAGTTTGTTTTATATGTGAATTAAAAGACATATCCTGATCAAAGATAACTCCAAGATTCCTTACGGTGGTGCTGGAGGCCAGGGCAATGCCATCTAAGTATAGATATCCAGTATGATTTTTTTTCCCGTTGAGATCTGATGTCTTTTCAAAATGTTCCTGACTAGCAAGATGACACTGCTGGAGCCTAACACCTGTACATCTGTCTCAGTGTACTTGAGTCTGAATGGTATTTTGACAATGTGTACATAAAACAGTTGTATGTCTAAAACCAGACTCTTTAGGTGATAAAATAGTTAGCTTTGTGGCCTGGTTAGGAGAGCTCAGACTCTGGCCCTGACGGCTTCAGCTTGAGAATGTCAGAATGTGCTATTTTAAAAGATAGAAGTAACTTGAGACAGTTAGCTGCCCAAACATAACTCCAAGCAGCTATCTTGCTATGTGGAATAAGCCTTCTCCACAGAGGCAAACTGAAGACACTGGACTAGGCTCTGGAAAGAAATTAAAGAAAATGAGCCACATGAGTCACTGGCCTGTATTCCAGAAGTTTTCAAATGATTTACAGATCTGTCAAATTAAAAACAGTGTCTTTCTAGGAAATTCACTTTACACTGAAAACCTTAGAGCATTTTGGAGTTAATTCATCCATTTAGTGGAGTCCTTGGTAAAAATAGCAACACAGATTCTGCTGGCATGTTTACTTGCCATGAATCTTCAACCCAAGTAGCTAATAAAGATGGAGGTCTAGATTCACCAAAGCCCAATTTGGAGATTAGTAAAACATGGGTCCCTAAGTGATTTGTAATAAATACAGGATTACATTACAATGCATTGTTTTGTTATTCCTGTGCACATCTGGCTTATGTCAATTTGTAAGGATTAATTTCTTTCTAGACTTTCTTTCTACCTCCTCCTAATCAAGAATCAGGGAAGCTGTAGTAGTTATTAATGATAGTATATTTTTATAGTATTTTGGATGTAAATTCTTATCTAACTGATTGGTTGGTGATTTTTAGCTTGTGGTCCCTTTCAAAGCAATGTCAGTAAATACAGGAAAGTCAGAAAAAGAGTTCTTTTCATTTTGTCTAATGGAAATAATCTTTTTTGTCCTTTTATCTCCTATGCTGTTAAGAATCTTGCAACCCCTCAGATTTGACTTGCTCTGACCCACTGTAGCTAATGTGGCAACTGAAAGATCTATTAAATGTGAATGTGACATGAAACAATAAACAACAACAAGGAACTCACTAATATATATTCTTTAATGATAATGATGCAGAGCTGTGCCATCCATTCACTACAGACATTAACTGTGAAACAGTTCTGATTTCTGGCAGGTCAGTCTATTCAGCTGTTTGCCATTTGAAATATGGAACAAATAGGATATACTACTTATTGTGTGTTACAAAGCCTCAGGCTCAAATCACTTCTCTCATCACTAAAATTCCATGAAGTAGAAAGCACTTATGTGAATCAGTTTATGAATGATTCCTAAATAGAACAGCCTACCAACAGTGTTTTACAATATGTTAAATATCACAGATTTTAATCAGAATCAGGGGAAACAGTTTATATATATCGTTTATTCACCTGTTCTTTTTTACTGTTTCTGTAAACTTAACACTTCCTCAGTCAGTTTCAGAATAAAATCCAGCAGTTTCAGGGGGCATAATGCCTTCCTTCCATGGAAGGCTTTCATTGTCAAATCACTGCAGGAAGTGTTTGAGTTTCAGCAGCTTAACAGAGACAATACAAAGGTCAAAGGAGAGAAACACAAACTGTACGCAAGTTGACATAGGTCAATGCACCCCCATTTATAAAGTCAGTGAATCTGCTGTAACCTACTGTACTGTACTAAACAAATCTGGCTAATAATTAAACAAAGTAAGATGGACCTATTCCTGCAACATCAAGGTACAGGGCAGAGCTAAAGGTGGAGAGAGTAGGAGAGAGAGAGGCCCCTTGGCTGGGAATTAGAAAAGGTTTAAAATAACCAGTGGGTAAAAGTAGTTCCACAAACCCTTTACTACTGAAGGAGGAATACATTATTGCAATAAATGCAGATAAGAGCACAAGTTTTTACTTGAGTAAAAGTACTGAAGCAGAATTTGTAAGTATAAGAATAAGAAGCAAAAGTTGTAACGATCTAGAAATACAGTTGGACCTAATAGCAGGAAACACACAGAAGACAGGAATGTAGGGAACAGTCAACATTTTACTTCGAGGGAGTACAACAAACAATAACCCCAGTACAGGTAAGGGAATGGATCATCCAAAAACGTTGAGGAAACAGTCCAAAACATCCAACAGGCAATCAGAACCGACAGGGAGCAGGCAAAAGGCAAAGTCCAAAGAACTGGTAGGTTGAATGATCACCTACCTGTTCTTTGGAGGAGGTCACATACAAAGAACGCTTGAAAGGAGGACTGGGAAAGTGCAAAGATAAACCACACGCAAAAACCCCGGGGGGTACATGAACTTAAATACATCCAGTGGAAACAGGCAGGGGATAATGAGTCACAGGTGGAATAATCAGACTGGCGGGAACGAGGAACAAAAGACCAGAAGTAAAGGCCTACAAATGAATGTAATGAACATAGACTTTACTAAATAAAACAGGACGTGACCATAGTCCGGACAGATTGTGGCAAAAGTAAACATTTGAAGTTCTAACTGACGTTCTTGTATTAGGGTGCTTCATGCTACAGCATTAGTTTGCTTCATTTCATATAAGAGACAAAAAGTTTAAAAAATGCTGGATCCTACACTTCTCTTCATGCAACTGGACAGCCTCTTTTGTTGGACCCTCCCTGCCTGGTAAACACCCATGTCTTTCAAACTCCACACCTCCAATTTGTAATGCATTTTTTCTGTTAAAAAGATGTAGCCTTTGATTCCAAGCTGAAATAATGACAACATCATCAGGTTTATTTTATCTGAATTGGCAAAGCTCCACCAGAGAAACAGAAGACATTACACAGCTGTTTTCATAGGATGACTAGTACTCAACATGACCAATAAAAAATGAATTGGGTTCCCCTTTAAATGCACATAATCAACTCAGAAATAGTTTTATTGCCAAGTAGGTTATCACATACGAGGAATTTACTTTTGAGTTGCTGCGTTATACTGTATGTGTCCATGTTGGTATCAGTTGCACCCAAATGTTATTGAAAATCAATTAGGAACTCTCTAGAACACTCTAGATCTTTTCTTGAGCTTGGCTAGTTTCCAAGTCAGTAGACCTTGAGTTAAGATTTATTTAACAAAATGCTATTTCAAGGTCAGGAAAGATCTTAGCTACTAGTACTTCATCTCATAGATGTTTATAAAAATGCAATATGACCACAAAGAAGTCCTGCTCAGTTGTTTAAATTGCAACTTTGCAATAAATGACTTTATCTTAATGAAACATGGTACAAAATTAGCAATATTAGATTTAAAATCTGGTTGTGTTTGCCTAGATATTAAAATAAACCAACTAATCTTACCATATATCTGGTGTCAGGTTTGATCACTTGGCACTGTGCTGAAGACACAGTTTAGTCAGTATGATGCTAAATATACTACTGACAACTGAGCCTGAAGGAGGTTAATACACTGAAGAATGGAGGGGTTCCAAGAACTACAACACCATGACACTGAAAATGCATACAGTATTGAAAACTTAGTGAATCAAACCACTCCCTTTACTTGAACTGAGTAGGGGGATCAAGGGGAACACATTTTTCTATCTGAATTGAAGGTTACTTTTCTTTTATAATTGAGTGCTTGCTATCTGCTTACATGACTGACAATAATAATCACTTACTTGTACTACTAAAACTGCTGCTATTGTTCATGCAACTGGTGACAACTGTTAGTATTAGTACTGTAAGAGAAAGAATGGGGCGGCTGTGGCTCAGAGGCTAGTGCGGTCGTCCTTTAACCCCAGGGTTGGTGGTACGCTCGCAGATCCCAGATCCCAGATCCCAGATCCCAGGCAAGACACTGAACCCCAAGTTGCCCCCGGTGGAGGCCAGCATGTGTGCCCATTGGTGTGTGAATTGAAGTAACCTTCAATTAGACTACTGTTCAAGCTTAATAATCTAATGATTATATAAATTATTAAGTAAGAGTCCATTTACAACAAAAAAAAAAAACAGCATCATGCAGCTGATGAGGAAGCAGAAAACAAAAAAACCTTAAACCACTAGACATAACCCCATACATACATTCTATGAGTTTGGACTCTTAAATTACTCTCTCGTTGGCGTGAGCTGCTTATTGCCGTGTTGATTGGACAACTGTTCTGACTGAAAACCCTGCAGAGCCCAGAAGGCTTTCAAGCAAGCCAGTGAGTGAAAGAGTGTGTCTTCGTGTATGTATTTGGGTGAGTATGTGTGGTTATGTGTAGATTTGTCTGTGTGTTCATGTTTTGGCTATGTGTCTGGAGTAGCAGTGTTCTTTTGTTTATTTCTGGTTCTTGCTACTAGTGAGTATTCAATTAAATAGTGTAGTCTTGATATTGGAAACATGCCTTTGACTTTCATTAGTGAATGTGCGATAGGTGTGAATATTGGAGTCTAATATTGTGAAATCTTTAGTATTTCCCAGAGTGGAAGTCTCAAGGTGGTGTATCCTTAAATTTCAGAGTCCTACTCCTGCCACATATGTAAGGTGCACACTTTTTAAACCCTGACAGTGAATTACGTCCAAATATGTGCATGTGATAAAGTGCACGTATCCGTGATTAAGCCCATGGCATCAAAATCTCATTCATTATCAATTATGATTGACTGAAAGGTGACAACACCACTGTTATAAAATTTCATAAAAATTTGTTTAGTTTCTCCTTCTATAGTTTAGTCAATTATTTCACAAATTATTGGTTAAATTATATACTTTACACAATTTAAATGTGATATTTAATATTGGGGTTCCATTACATGGTTCATTTCACAAGCTTATGGTTGATACTACCCACTCATTTTGGAACAAAAACTAACTTAGTGTTAATTGAGACAACAAAATTGTGTATCCATATTCATGGCACTAACAAAGAAAACAAAAAAACACACAATTTTATTAAAAACTTGGGTAAAACGTCAACTTTCCAAAAAAAAACAAAATTTGCTTCATGTAATAATCAATGCATTAATTCTTTGCAGCAAGCATACTAGCGCAAATATAGCTCCACAGCTTCCTAATTACACTGAATTATAGTGTAAACATATTACAAACCCTTGTGTGAGAGTATGTTACTGAAGCATTTAGGTAGATGCGTGGTCACTGGGCACGTGCGCAATATTTTTGCTGTAGTTTCTAAAAATAGACATTATGTTCCAACATTAAAAAATATTTACTTGCATCAGCATCCATGTCCCCTCCCAACTCACCTCCATCACCGTACGTCTCCACGCCATATCCGTCCTGCAGTCCGTTACTCCAGGTGCCCTCGTACCTGGCCGGTGTGTTCAGGCTCTGCCGGAGTCCGTACCGGCCCTTGAACCCCTGAGTCCACTCCCCCCGGTAAATCCACCTCCCCTTGGTTTCTATGCCGAGTCCGTGGCGTTTTCCTTGCGCCCAGTAGCCCTGGTACACGTTCCCGCTAGTCCACGTGTAGACTCCGACCACCTCGAAACCGTTGGACCACGAACCCGAATACTCGCCCTGGCCCTTGGGTCCGGTGCACACACCGTGGCCGTGGGCTTTGCCGTCCTCCCAGCCGCCGCAGTAGGTGCCACCATCGTCAAAGTCGAACCGACCGCCCGTCATTCAGAAACGGAGTGCAAAAGTAGCTTATTATTAAGTCCAAAGTGTGCCAGTTGTTTTCAGAAGCGAGGTGATGCTGACAGGGAGGATTCAAGCTTTCGGCGGAGGTGTGAGGGGACGGGGAGTGATGGCTGCATCAGCAGTTCTGTGGGGACGTGGGAGCGGTAGAGGCGGCCGCCACGGCTGCCAGAGTCGTTACACTGCGAAGTACTGAAAACTCTCCCACTCCTCTCTCTGAAGTGAAGGTTGCTAAGATATCTAAATATGAAGCATGGCGTTTCATGTTTAGATTTTCAAAATAAGAGCTTTATCTGCAGCCAATTTGTTGAAATGGCCCCAGGTCTGCCTTGTTTCAATTAGTTTCCAATCATTTCATTTGAGGTCATGTACTTTAACTTAAATTAATTGATTTTCCCTTTAATTGTCACGGAAAGTTTCTACCTTGAAAATTCCGAATTTTGCAGACCCTGATGTTCAACCAGCAGATGAAACCCCAGACCAGACCAGCAAATATTCCATTTAGAAATAAGTTGTCATGACTGTCCTTTATGAATAAAAATCACATTAGCCAGTTTAGCCCGGAAACAGATGGCAGCCGCCAAATGGGAAAACCATACCAATATTTATTTATTTTTTTTAGGTGGTTTCAATGCAGTATCCTGGCTAAACAGATGCCAGTCTTTGATAATCCCTCAATAGTTTTCTGGTCTAAACTTTTAGTTTAGTTTAGTCAAAATAAAACAAATTCTACTTCTTTTACTGAAAAAAGTAGTGGTATTATTTCTGATAACAGGTACATGCACCATGAATTCCAAAAAGTAAGTGCAGAACTTGAAATGATGACAAGGAAGTTGGTTAAAAGATGTCACATGTCATCTGATGATAATTTATGCTTTGTTTTTTTGTTAGTTAACAAAACCCATAGTTGCGGTGGCACGGTAAGTAGGCAGGTGAGTCCAAATATGGAGACAAAAGAGGAGGAACATCCACAGGGGATAAACAGGAACATAGGAACGCAACACAAGACAAGCAGTCCAGTGTACACAAAGACGCAAGCAGGGTGCAACCCAAAGTGCACGCAAACAACTCACATGACAAGGACAATAAACCGACAACAAGGCAGGTGAACACTGGGAACAGGTAAAACTAATCCATGAAATCAGGGATACGCAAGGGCAAGCACAGACAGGACATGAAGGGTTTCAAAATAAAACAGGAAACACAAAATGACAATCCATGGCACATGACATTATAACCTTAATTTTTTTAAACTTGGTTGGAAAAATATTTTTTTATGGACTGAAATATGGCAAATGCTGCCTGCAGACAATTGGGGTACAGTAGTAATGAAATGTCAATAGGTTTTTTCCTGTGCAGGCATAACAAAAATTCTATTCAATGCTGTTAACATGACCAATTTCTAAATTTAGAAACGACACCAGCTGTTCCCCCTGTTGCTCAAACTGCACATGTAATGTGTGCGCCAATGAACAACAGTGGAAATAAAGAATACATTTAAGAAAGTAATTGTTGAAAATTAAATTTTTGTTAATCTTTCCAAATTGTCGTTTAGCAGTAGGCACATATGGCATATCTTTTCCCAAAAGAATTAAGACATGTGCTTTTATTTTGAAAGCAGGCACAGCATTTTGCTGGTACCTTTCCACTGTGACCAGCTTCACATGCACACAAGAAGGTGATCAAGGCATTTGATCTAAGATCTGTTACATCAACAACATACACATCTCAGGGATAGACTTTATCAGTTCTGATAGGAATTCAAATACTACCTGTAGATTTTACAATTTTAAGGCCATTGTATTAAAACAATAAAGAATGCCCAGATTAAATTGCAGGTTTCCATTTTTAAATCAGCCTATAGAAAAGTAAGATCAATGAAACCATGATAAACATCTGTAATCTATGATTTTCCAGTACTGGTTAATGGGTATTATAGGGCCTGGTGTTAAATACTGCAATTATAGACTGAGTTCACATTTCAACAAAGATCTAAACTGTGAATATTTCTATGACGCTAGTGTGGTGGTGTTCAGGTGCAAAAAAGTGAATCCATTCTACTAACGGAAGTTGAAAGGGATGAAATATAATATCAATATTGGTAATAATAATTATTTTGTTTTGCTCGTAACACATTAGCATTCCATGTAAATAATAATAATAAACTTAATTTATATGCACCTTTCATACAGGGGGTGTAGTTCAAAGTGCTTTACAATAGAAGTGAAGAAACAAGAGAATAAAACATGCTAAATAAAATAGTGCAAATTCTGCGCAATAAAACCAAGCAAACAAATGAGTAGCAAATAGGAGAAGCAACTAATCACAAGAACAGGTATGCCAAGGACAATGTATTATTTAAAAGATAGCACTAAAATAAAGAAAGGCATATGACCAATAAAGTATGCCAAAACAAAACAAAGTTAGAATATAACAATAAAATATCTAAATAATATTATATATTTATATATTAAAACAGATAAAACAAGGGAAGGGAATTACGACAGTTAGTTAAAGGCAATGCTGAATAGATAAAGTTTTCAATTGTCATTTAAAAATGTTCACAGAGCTTGCATCTCTTATAGCCTTGGGTAGGGAGTTCCTTAGTTTTGGGGCATAGTTAAAAAAGGCTAAATAAATATTACTGATGTAAAATTCAGTCTGAATTCTTTGTTGAACTTTGTTGTTTAACAAATTAGTTAATTGAACTGCAAAGATTAGCATTTCCTCCACATAATTTCTATGAGTTACTCTACTGTATGTCTGTACTTTGTTATTGATAATGACTTTATCTGATACTGCTGTGTTAACAATCCAGACTGCAGGACCTGACTGATTAGAACATAATCAGGAAGGCCTCCATCTAAAACCATGGTACTATCTTCATTCAAATGATATTAAACAATTTGAAGTCTCTGGACTGTGCACCTCTTAGTTTCCTACTTTTTGCAACTGAAAATACCACTACAGAAAACATTTGTTTTGTACCATCTGGTTCTAAAAGTAACAAATGCCATAAAAATGATTGTTGTTACAGATTATTTCAGAGGAAAAGAAGAAGTCATATTCATGATTTCTAAACTCAGGAAACCATGAAGTCAGCAAGCCATCATGTCAGCTGTTCTGGGACAGATACACCTCAAAGAAGGAGTGCTGTCAGTGCATTGTCAAACACTGCCATCTTCTGGAAGGTCTAGTTTTCACAGCGCTGCCTGCTGCTGAGATTTAAAATGTTTAAATTTTTTTTTTCCACGGGACTAGGATTAAGCGACATGTTAAAATCATATTGTTTTTAAACTTTTAACAACATTTCATTAATATTGTCATTAACATTGTCAAACACACAGAAGATATATGAATATATGCCATTTATGAAATGTCAGAAAACGTTTTTAAAATCCATGGAGATATTTTAACATAACCTGTTATATGTCTTATTTACTATTTTAGGAGCGACTACAGTAACTTCTCACAGACTGTCACCTACCAAACCCAAATTAGTCAGCAAAGTAATCCCAGTCACTTCCGTATGGTCATTGCAGCATGGTTGTGCTCCTCTGTTTTGCAGTTGAGAGTGAATGGACAGATGTGGCATCTCCAGTGTTTTTGTGGGAGTTGCTCAGCTGAGGACCACAAGACTTTCAGAGCATTCATCATTTTTTTTGTTGACATTTTGACATCAGAACATTGTAAAAGACAAACTATGTCATTATGTAGTAGTGTATGCTCCACTATGTTCACCAGCTAGTGTCTAGCTGTCTCTTCTGCTGAGCAGGTAAACAGATGTACAGTGAGTTGTGCTGTAAAGAATATAAAGTTATGGTTGCGTTTAATGTTTCTCAACAAAATGGCTAATTGAATGCATTTCCTTATACAAAACAGATTTTTATACTTCATTGTGCTACATGTAAAAAAAACACACCACAGGGTACCTTTTTAAAATGTCTGGTAGAGCCATATCAGTATATCATTTTTGTGTGCTTCATGTATGTGGGGAGTCCACAGATGTTATTGTCTAGCTTGGTACACTAAGCTTTGACTCTAACTACAGTACCATTACATTTACTCAGCAACCGAATCAGAAAAGCAAACATTCTCCATCAAACAGCTTAGCTTGGCTACTTACTTCATCTAACTGTCTCTGTTCTCAGGGTCATCTAGAAAAACAAACAAACATTAGACTCAAAAGTTTGTTTAAATTTAAATATTTAATGGGGAATGCACACTCATTCTCATTCATATGCAAAAAAAAAATTAATATCATATCAGTCATATCTCCTTTTCTGCTTAATGCTAAAGACTTACTGCTTCAAAGTCAAAGTCAACTTTATTGTCAATCATCTGTGTGTGAGATACAGACAGGAAGATCGAAATGACGTTTACCACAATCCCGAGAGATAAAAATAAAAAATATATACAAAGTATATAGACATATATATATATATGTATATATATACACACACAGTATATACGCATACCTACACATTTGTACAAATATACACATGAGGCATATAAATAAAGGCACTTTAACTTTACAATGGGGGTGTTAAAATCCAGGAGGGAGGGGTGGGAGGGAGGTGAGAGAGTTCAGCATCCTGACAGCCTGATGGAAGAAGCTGTTTTTTAGTCTGGTGGAGCTTGACCTGAGGCTGCGCAACCTTCTCCCTGACGGCAGGAGGTTGAAGAGGCAGTTGGAGGGATGGGAGTGGTCACCCAAAATGCTGAGTGCTTTCCGGGTGAGGCGGGTGATGTAAATGTCCAGGAGTGACGGGAGCGAGGCACCAATGATCCTCTCAGCAGTGCTCACTATGCGCTAAAGGGTCTTGCGGTTGGAGGCTGTGCAGCTTCCGAATCACACAGTGATGCAACTGCTGAGGATGCTCTCGATGGCGCCTCGGTAGAAGGAATGATGGGTGTGGGGGCCCCCACTCTCTTCAGTTTCCCGATGAAGTATAGGTGCTGCTGGGCTTTCTTGGCGAGCGATGTGGTGTTGTTTGTCCAGGAGAGATCCTCTGTGATGTTCACCCCCAGGAATTTGGGAGCAGCTGCTCACCTGCTCCACAGCAGCACCATCGATGGACAATGGGTGGGGGTGTTGGGTGTGGGTTCTCCTGAAGTCGACAACAATCTCCTTTGTTTTCCCCACATTAAGGAAGAGATTGTTGTCTTTGCACCATGTGGCCAGCTGGTTCACCTCCTTCCTGTAGTTGGTCTCATCGTTGTTGCTGATGAGACCCACCACTGCTGTGTCATCTGCAAACTTGACGAAGTGCTTGGAGCTGTATGAGGGTGTGCAGTCGTGGGTCAACAGGGTGAAGAGCAGGGGGCTGAGCACACATTCTTGGGGGACCCCTGAGGCCCAGGTTTGTTAGTTTGCAACCCAGCTGCTGGGGGATGACTGTGTTGAATGCTGAGCTAAAGTCTATGAACAGCATCCTAACATATGAGTTCTTTGTGTCCAAGTGGGTAAGAGCTGGGTGGAGAGCAGTGGAGATAGCGTCCTCAGTGGACCGGTTCGCTCGGTATGCAAACTGAAATTTATTTGCTTCATGACTAGCCTCTCGAAGCACTTCATGATGATGGAAGTCAGCGCTACAGGGCGGTAGTCATTGAAACAGGATGGAGATGACTTCTTCGGCACAGGTATGATGATGGTTTCTTTGAAGCACGAGGGAACAACAGCCTGGCTCAGGGAGATGTTGAAGATGTCCGTGTCACTGCTCCAGGCTGTCATCAGGAGGAAGGATGGCTGGATGGGTTAAATGAAGAGGACAAATTTCATCAGGGGACGCAATTTGCATGTATGTGTTTGAGTGGCCTACACGTATGTTGTGATCTCCACGTTAAAAGACCTCAGGGTCCCTGTTTGTTGTTGTGGTGGGAATTGTTGGGTCTTTATAAATAGTCAGTTTAGACCTGCTCTATATGAAAAAGAGCCCTGAGATAACTTTGTTATGATTTGGTGCTATATAAATAAAACTGATGTTAATTCAAATTAAATCAAGGGGCTAAAACAGGAAAACACATTACCTGCGCAATCACTTGCATCCAGCAAACTGTGAACAGCATATACAACACTGTTACATACCGTCTCCAAATGTTTTAGAGAAAAGCATTAGAAGAACAATTTTGATCGTTTTTGACATTTTGACACCATAGTAAAAAACTAATATTTGAGGAATACAAGGGAGTTGAGTGCTTAATTGACTGAATAAGATGGGGTGTAATATAGTTCCGGGTCACAAAAACCAGAGTATAAATGGCTAAAATGGTTCCATTTCATGGTCTCCTCATTTTTACTTTCTCAAGCCCATTTCCAAGCCTTCTATATCCATTTTACCCCATCTCTCTACTACATATATTCTCTCCTTGTCTTGTTTAAATCTAGATGGCTAGTTGCCACCATCTAGTGTTACAGTTTTACTACTACAACTAAAGGAAGACGATGCTACTTTTGAGGAGTGGTTTCACTCCCATGTGTCACGAACAAAGGTTAACACATTTGGCTTGATTTAGTCATAAAACACATACACATGAGACCAAATATTCACAAATCCAAGAATGGTAATGGACCTCTTACTTATATAGTG
>JAVQJF010044979.1:0-24972 GCA_036023855.1 Gadopsis marmoratus | reverse complement strand
CTAACGAGGGCAGGACACATAACCAAATATGGAAGGAACCACACCAGGGAGGGAAACACTGGACACACACAGGAAACAAACCGGGGCCGGACACAGGAGAACTCAAACAGGAAACACAGGACCTCGGAACAACACAAGTAAGAACACATGAAAACACAAGCACACAGACAGGGACGTGACATAGGAAACACAAGAATAGAACAAAAGACACGTAACGAAAGAGGACAAGAGTAGAAAGACCGGAGCATTTGTCGGCTGCTAGCGTCACAGGGAGTTACCACCCGCCGTTAAACGGACATGGAATGCCGGGACCCTGCATGGCATGGCCTGAGCCAGCACAAAGACCCCACCCTGGAAGACTTTGTGTTACAGTTTACTCCACGCCCCTTCCCCTGGACATTTTCCCTGAACAAAGGTCACTTTAAGTTGGATCAGCCTGTACAGTGTTCTCCTTTCATGGGATTGCATCACCGGAAGTTATAGCAGTTACTTGGCAAAGTCAGCTATAAATGCTTTGCAGCAACAAGACAGAAGGCAGGAAAAGGGAAGAGAGAAGGAGAAATTTGTCATTCTCAGACCACAATCTACAACCAAAAACTGATATTCTCCTTCGAAATATGCGCCCACGAGCATGTCTGGCATGCCTTCACCTGGCTACAATCACTGCTGCCAAGATCACTGGAAAGTCTGGGCATGACACCTCTTATAAATGAGCTTCAGTTACCACCAACTCCCTGAAGATGTTAATCATTTTCACTCTAACTGTGTGTGGCTATTAGCGCTGGTGTTTGTTTATTGGACGTTTTTTGCAATGAGGCTCATCTGCATAGAAAAGGTGTGCCATTGTGCCATATGTATTCATATCTAACTAATTTAAATACGTGCAAAAAGCACCGGAGCAGTGAGACGCTATTTGCCGGTTTGTAAGACTGCAAACAGCAGCTAATGATTATTTTCAGTATTGATCCAATCAATAATCAGATTTTCTTTATTAATCAATACATAATGTACTCTGTAAAGTCACCTGTAAAGGTGATGAAAAATGATTTTGTTATTCCCCTGCATGTTTTATTTTCAACATTAAATACAACCATCTCTTTGTGCATTTGTCTGAGCAGGCCACTTTTCTTAAATTCATGCAGATTAATGGCAGTCAACACTGTTTTAGAAATGTAATCAGTATTTGGGGAACATGTTTTTCTCTTTATAAATCATCCAAGAGACTCATGTTATGTCAAATATTACTTGAATTTGCCCACATGATTACCTATAGTCAGTTATTTTCACAGTGAATTTAGTAAAAACAAGTGTCTAAATATGTATCATATGTCTCAGTGGGTTTGGGATGCTGATGTGAGGTGTGTTTGTTAGGTGTGTTACAGCTCTCACCTGGCTTCCCAGTAGACAGAATGTTCTTGGGGATGGTGACTCTGTCCTCAGAGCTGCGAGCCCAGTCCACCATGCCCCTCCAGCCTTTCATAGGGAAGCTGATGTCTGCATGACCCAGCACTGGACGCTTGTGGATGCTCAAAACTGTAAAAGAGAAATGGTGATGAATGAAACATTTACTTGTTACACCTAATATCTACATTATACTTTATGTACTCTTGTAACTTTTACATTTGGTTTCTCCTTATTTGTAATTCTTCTGTTTATACACTGCACACTGTCCATCTCATAACAGGGTTCTATCCGCGCCTCCTGAGGTTTCTCCTCAATTTTTTCTCCACAACAGGCCCTGAAAACGTACTTTCTCAGGCAGCTTCTTACTACAATTAATGGGTCCCACATTAGCACAACATTTTCTGCCAACGTTAGAACAGGTTTGGTTATTTCAGGTGAGAGATGTCAGTATTTGTGGATTCTCTGTGCTCTTCACTCTTGTTTAAAGTGGGTGGAGCTCATTAGACAAAAGGTAATGTCATGAATTTCCACGTTCCAATCAGAGCATTTGAATCTGAATCTCTTCTTCTTCTTCTAGTTTTACGTTCGGCCGTCATCCAGGTGCATTACCGAAGCTCATTCTGGAAGTTCTCGACCTGGAAGTTTAATCTGCTGGGTTGCTTGCTTATGTTGCCACTATCAATCAAATCGATCATACCCACACAGTCCTGATGATGCAGAGTTTGTGAGAACTAAACTATTAATAAATAATATAACAATGAAAATACTGTAATAATGCACTGTAATTATGTAAAATGTAAACATGTAATAATAAAACATCTACTTTTATAGAAAACGTGTATCATTTACAAAGTCTGCATTACAAAATGAACCATAAGTGAAGTTTGATTTAGTATTCAGTAGCAGTCAATTTCTTTTTTCTTTCTTGTGGCTAATAGAAGACAATTGATACAGGTGTTTTGATAGTGTCATACACAGCTGATGTGTGTGCTGTTCTTAAGTTGTTTTCTATTTCATTCTAATGAAGCAGTACCTAACCCTTACCTTTAAAGTAAAAGGATCAGTTTACTGATTCCTAGGAAAATCAATAAACAATACATTTAAAAAAAAGAAATCTAAATAGAAAAAAAAGCACTTGAAGTTCAAGTCTGGTGAATTCCCACATCCTATTCAACTTTCTACTTTGATGAGTTTGGAGGAAGAACCTCTGATCTAACTATATGTTTACAGATGATGGAGCATCCCTGTGCATGGCTTTGCTTATGTTTGAGGTGTGGGAGGAAAGAGGAGGTCAGCCACCCCAGGGGAGGTACGCTGCTGGTGTAGGCGGCTATTTGGCTCCAGACAGCGAGGTGGCACCGCTATAAACAGGACCTCTCATCTGGCCTCAATTCCCACATACTTTCCCTTGACTCAACTCAAACTCTGCCTCGTTTTCATCAGGAGGTCACAGATAGCAGCAGAGCCTCTGTGATGACTACACTACATTATTTTTTCCCTATTTCAGAACTATAGAGCGTTTACAGTCACTATGCAATGGACTGTGGATTTAGAGTCCCATGAGACACATCTAAAGATCTCATGCCCTGGTGAGTGCTAATATTTATCACGGCTTTGTTCTCTTGATGTAGATACTGATGATCTAGTGGACAAACAATGTAATGGTGATATTGTTTTTAAATGACCTCAAACACATATTTGGGCCCATTTCTCATCCCATCCATTTTGTGTAGTGCACAAAATACCAGAAATGCCCAACTGAAAAGTCAAAGCACAATTCAAATACTGTATTTCCTCAAACAAAAGTGAGTCAATTGAGGGCCGGGTCTCTAGTCTCTAGTGCGGTGGCCACGAGCAAATAAAGGCCCATATAGGCCGGGGAAAAAACAAGACCGGATAAACTCCCAGTGGCTGTCATTATGTGCATGCCAACTAACATAGTATATTTTAAATTAAATTCTATTTATATAGCACCGTAACATAACAAAGTTCTCTCATATCACTTTTTCATATAGAGCAATGTCTAGACTGACTCTTTGTTACAGAGACCCAACAATTCTCACCACGAGCAGCACTAGAAGACCGTGGCAAGTAAAAACTCTGCCTGTTCTAGCCTTAGGGATACAGCTGAGCAGAAGTTACCTTTGGTCGGCTTGCACCGGCTGGGGGGCTGGCTAACTACAGCTGCCTGACTTTCCATGGTGCGATTCTAACTCACTGAGCCTCGCCTAAAACACGGTGACTAAACTACATTTGTAGAGGAGGCAGAGGAATAACTAAACATTTGATACACTGATCAAGAGAGAGCAGGAGAGAGAGAAAGAAGCTCACTAGTTGCTAAGCTAAAGTGTAGTAGCAAGCAGCTGAATAAGATAAGATACTCCTTTATTAGTCCATCAGTGGGGAAATTGCAGTGTAGCATGTAAACATCTGTGAGATTAGCAGAGAGTTGTTAACAGGAGTGAGCTATGAGTGTTTAAGCAGAACTTGTGTATGCTTAAGTGTATAGAGAGTAATAAAGCCGCTGAAGTGAGTAATATAACAAACTTAACCGGGTTCAGCTAGAGCAACCGGCACCTGGAAATTAGACAATACGCTTACAGCAGTACGTCAGCATGTCCAGAGCTATCATATCTCTCCATTGCTTTAATTTATTAGATTCAACAATATAATAATTTTATCATTTTCAACACTGTTGTTCTGGGTTACTCATCTAAAGTGTTATTGTCTGATTTCAGTTACTGCAGTGTTTACGTCTCAGCCAAACTATATGTTGTAGTAGCTTACAAGCACCACAAGATGGCAGTAGCCACATTTCTAGCACCGTATGGAAACTTCAATTTGTTTTCCACAACACGTCTCCTGAATGTTACACAATTAAAGCCTTGTTAAGAAATTAGGGTTAAGGGTTTCTGTCCACCGAAACGCTAGAAGGCGTTTGATTTGAAACTGATACAGGAAGTGTTGAGTAACAGCGCGATGCTGTAACTTTAACAGGGCAAACATGAGTGGATCAAAACCAGGCTTCGTACTAAAACATGACCAATTATGCTCATGAAACAGAGGGAATTAGAAACAAAGGCCTACCTCTAATACAAGCCTGCTTCATATAAAGGCCTGCACCTTCTGCAGTTCAGGTAAATAAAGGCCCCGGCTGCTATCTGAGGAAACATTTTTCCCAAAGACGGTTTCTGTCATTTTTATGTCATTACGCTGATGTTTGTTCAAGTGTTAATATTTCTGATAAGTTTGGTATTAATTAGTTATTTGATGCTAGAAGGGGTATTACGTCATGACTGAAAACCTGAGTGTACTCAAAACTGGTTCAAGGCCCGCTTGGCGTATAGGCGGGACCTCGACACCCAGGCAACATCTGCGGATGACTACTGCGCAGACTCTGGCTCCAAATGACGTCACCAGCAAGATGGCTCCCATATCCGCAATATTTTGGCTTAATGTTGAACAATGGGAGGAAGTGGAGATGTGTCTGCCATCATTATATATAGTCTATGGATGCAACACTGGTTGTTGTTGCTGGAATGTATGTTCAACCATCAGGTCATCAGGTCACCCTCCCCTGTCCTCCCTTTCATGTATTGTCATTGTAGTTTTGAAGAATCTTTAGAGAAAGGAAAGCTGTCATATGAGTATTTGTTTTGATGTACAGAGATAGCTGTGGAGATCTCCTGGATGGAGATAAGGCTGACCTAGGTTATCGGTGACTTCATACATGTCTTGAAAGTCTTTCATCCTCAGGCCAATGACATCCACAAAGTCCTCCACCAGACGGAACAGCTCTTTGATGTTTGGCCCCAGCTGAGGAAACAGAGACACATGAAAGCAGAATGAAAGAAAAAGGATTATGGATTTGAGGTGAATATTCTGAACTGCTGTTGAAACACTTGACACACAAAAGGCCTTTTATAGAAGACCTGTATTTAAGACCTGTTATGATATAGCGCTATATAAATAAAATTGAATTGAATTGAATTGATTAATTCGGGATAGCGGTATGGAAAATTAATGAATGAATGAATTTAATTTAATTTAAATTGTGGCAATACCATCCCTGTTGGTTCAGTGTCAACATTTCTCATTTTACACACAGCTATGCCAAATGTTAAATGTTACATTACATTACAGTCTTACTCTTCATTTTGATGATGACAATATATGCAATTAACTGAAAGATTCTCAGTTTCAGTTTGTTTTTTGGCCTTTTTTGCCTTTATTATTTAGCGATGGCTAAAGACAGGCAGGAAAGGTGGGAGAGAGAAAGGGGATGACATGCAGCAAAGGACCCGGGCCACTGCAGAAAGGACTCAGCGTTAATGGTACTGGTGTGTAGTGCTGTAGTCTGTAGTGCTCATT
The DNA here is from genome assembly GCA_036023855.1 of Gadopsis marmoratus. Classification (NCBI taxonomy): domain Eukaryota; kingdom Metazoa; phylum Chordata; class Actinopteri; order Centrarchiformes; family Percichthyidae; genus Gadopsis; species Gadopsis marmoratus. The sequence goes on along the minus strand of JAVQJF010044979.1, from coordinate 19,197 downwards.
TTACAGCAAAATCACAAAGTCATTTTCTCTGAAAAAAGAAAATACAAATCTGTGTAAAATTTGTGACTTGGTCTTGTAAACCACATCCTCAAAGTATAAGATATTACAATTAACATGTTTACTCCGATTTAGACAAGATATATACAACCAGAAACAGCTCTTACTCAAGTCTTTGCAGTGTGGAATATTATATTTCTTCTCCCTGACCACCATAGACTGTATTTACCCAGGTATTACATAGTGTAACATCTCTAATGGTCAACCAATAGTTATGCAGCAGATTACCCACTTTTGAATTTGGCCCTCCTGTGCTTCTGGAGCCCCATGAACAGATTTGCCTGGTTGGTAATCCATCTTTGCACTTGATAAAGGTCTAGAGTGAAAGTTTGGCTTTTTGATAAAATACATTTCTTTTTAAAACTTAACATAAATGCCCATGCACACCATGCCCATTGGGATACATTTCCTAACCCAACTTTCAAGTCATTTCAAGTTCCTATTGATTTTACCATTGAGGAATAAAAACCTCTGGCTACTTAGAAGCTGGGACATACACATTCAAAAATATAAAATATTACAGCCCCACTGAAAAATGGTCAACAGTGATGTTAAGTTCATGTTTATAACAGATCATATTGATTTTGGTCATGGTTAAATAAGAAAGGAAAATAAAGAGCTCTTGGCTTGCCACAATAATTTCAGTTATAAAAATAACTGCGCCTCATTCGTATAATACTTTCATCATACAAAAACAAACTTCTTCCTTCTTCTGCACAAAACATGTTATTTGCATTTTAAGACACTGGGTTCATTTTGAGGGAACCCGGTTGGTGTATTTGGCATTGTGCTGATGTCTGCATGGTGACACTCCGAAGAAGAATGAACGGCTGGATGGAAGCAAATATAGTAAAGGCAAGTGGATGAGTCCAGCAGATGGATGAGTGGGTGTTTGCGTTCACTCAGTTACTCATTATCTATAGCTATTTCTGTCCTTCAGCAGTTCTCCTCTTTCCTGTCTTTCTAACACTCAATCTGAAAAGATACATGTGGGCTGTTTGTCCACCTGTGTCTTTGTCACAGTGTCTAACTCATCAACACCTTCAGGGTTGTTATTGTTTCTTTAAACTAAGTCCTACAAAATATGTAATTACAGATGAGGTAACGATATGAATCCTGTTTTAGAAATAGAGGGTGATACTAACCAGTTGTGCTTCCTCCCATCGCTCTCTGTTCTCTTCCATCAACAAATTGCTGACTGACTGCACAAAGTTCTGAAAAACAAATATGATGTCACATTGTTAGCTTTCCATTCTGAAGTCAGGCATTTAAGGTACTTAAGGTATTTAAATGATTAGACTGGTAATAGTCTGTATATTATGTATTCTCATTAACAATTCCCATGAAAAGACCCCATCCATCCATCCAAAGCCTGATATATCTTATTTTCCTGTGTGGCAGAGCTCCATTGTTGCCCAAGAAACTATTAAAAACCCATCAATGAGCCGTACTGTTGCACTGGGTGACGTTTCTTCATTACCATGAACACACACACTAGTTTGCTTTTTTTCACTCAGTCCCACATACTTCATTCCTGTTGCCAGAAATACTCACTAGAGCACCAAATTTGATGCTATCAAAAAGGCACTATCAAATTGCATTATGGGAAGTGTTCACGTGCACTACACAAACAAAACAAAGACATTGAAAAGCATTGCTCTATAGAGCTACTCGTTCTCAAAACTCCACAGTGGTACCTTTTAAATAATTTAAAATACTATATAGAATAACATGAGCATTATCATTTAATACAGGTTTTTGACACTTACAGGGTTTGACCAATATCTGAAATTTCAATATTGTGTGCTTTCACCCTTAATTCCTCCAAATTGAACAATTAATACTATAAAATATTATAATGGGTGTTTTCACCTATTGTAACTGCATTACAAATAATAGTACACCACTGGCCAACCCATATATCAACTTACCCTCATGTCTGCACTGCTGGGACTGTAGTATGCTCTCCTGAAGATCTCTGTCATGTTCTTCAGCACGTCCACGACAGCCAGCAGATCACCGCTGTAGCTGGTCCCATCACTGGACGTCACCCTCAGCTTGGCCATCACCTCTGAAACTCCATCTCCCACAAGGCCACGCTGTGCTTTGGACAAGTGCTCCCGGGTCTAACAGAGAAAGTGTTTCGCACTTTCATCAACACATCATATCTGTTTATGGTAACAGCTTAGGGCAGAATCATTTTTTTCAATATAACAGTGCCAGCAGACTTTGGCACAATATCCTGTAGAATAATATTAAAATCTATTGAAATTTCTCACCATTGTGTCCCAACAGGCACGTTGGAAAAGCCGCACTCAATGTCTTTATATGATTATTTTGCTTTAAGGTTAGCAAGAGTGTACAAGAAAAAATCTCAATGCTCACCAGAGTTTGTATACTGCGATAGTCATTGGAAATGCATTTCATATAAGTGGGGTTCTCCCAGTAGGCGATGCCCTCCTCATCCAGGGTGCAGCGGCGCAGAATAAGCCCTGTGTGGGGACACATTAAACAAGTGTTCTATATCACAAAAGTGTGTTTCCAATTCAACCCCTAAGAATACCAGTGGACAAGTCTTGTCCTTGTTAAGGTGTGAGCTCACCCATGGCATTGGGAGGACAGCGTACTGCTGCTGTATCCCCAGCTGGAGTCATCTTCCACACAACATTGGAGAAGTTGTCCTCACCACATATTTCATGAGGTTCTATTCACAAAAGGAGAGTATGTTAGCTTAAAAGAACTGGGCCTAACCCTAATAGAACTTTATCATGTAAACATGCTAGTAGGGATAAAAAAATGTTTTAGTAGATCCCTGTATTTCCCTGACTAAATACTGCTGACAAAGCAGTCCACTGACCTGGACATCTCTTTTCGTTACAGCGCCGGACCTCTTCGCTTTCTCCAGGGCAAGGCTGCCCTCCAAAAAAGGGGCCATAGCAAATCCTGTTTCTCTGCTGGCTCCCCCCTCCACAGGTTTTAGAACAGCCAGACCACAAAGACCATGGCTGCCACTTACCATCCACTGACAGAATGCATACAACACGAGAGTGTTAGCCAGGCACAATGAAACACACACATACCAGTCATGAAAACATACCATATCAGTGCTTTTACAAGTTCTACTCAATTTATTATAAATGATGTATAATTTATATTACTGCAGATCATGTATCAAAATACATGTTCTGGGTATGCCATCCAATGCCATTGGTTTGTATTTATTTCCCTAGAGCATTAATATGAACTAGCAGGGACTTGAAACGTGCTTAATGCAATTCATTGATAATTCATAGCATTCTAGAATTAATGAAAACTGGTGGCAGTCTGGAAAGAAGGAGAACACACATCACTTTAGTGGGTGAAAAACAGCTGCACAAATTACCACTGACTGATAGCAGAACCATAGCAGAACTTTGTCTGAATAAATTACTGTCTGATCAAAGAATAAGGAAACAGTCAATGTTAGCTTTCTGTACTTGACAGGTGTTGCTCTCTGTGCTACATCCATATTGTCTGTACCAAAAAAGTACTGAGTATTGATTGTTTGTGTGAATATGTTTTGCCTGAATTGATCAGTTTGTGTTATATTTGGACTGAAATCTCACATTTATTGTTTGTCAAGTCATCTGTTTGGCCATGCATGATATGTGATTTATTTCAGTCTGTGCAAAAGGGTTTGTAGTTTGATTGCTGGAATGTTTTTAATCCTTGCTTTGCTTTTAAGATGCTTTGTACAATGCGTAATTAGCTAATATATGGCTATTTACAGCATGGAAGATACAAAACCTTAATCTGTGAATGAATGTGGTGGGGTTTGTTACGTTTCTCTGTGGATCTCTATATTGGATCTGAGTAGGTGAGTAGGTAATAAGCTTTGCAATACTGTATATACTGTAGCTTTCATGTTAAGAAGTGTATGATTAAATGTCCAGTTAAGGTGTGGTAACTCTTGGCAAGACAAGCAGTTTTAGAACACAGTAAATATTTTGATTTGGCTGTGACCCTGTCTCTTTCATACCCGGGCACTCCCCAAGAAAGCAATCGACAGTCTCTAGCCACTCTCCTCTGCACTCGGAGCCTCCATACGAGGGGCCGTTGCACTCCCTGGTTCTCTGCATGGTCCCATTAGAGCAGGAGGCAGAGCACGAGCTCCAGCTTGACCACTCATTCCATACGCCATCCACTGAGGACGACCAGGGTCACCAATAACAGTCAAACAGGAAGACAGACATGACAGCACATGAAAAATGTATGTTAGTTATTTGGTGTATTATGGGTTCAAAGACATTCAAAGACATTTTTACAAATAAAGAGTTGTTTTTCATGAGTGCACTTTCCGTATCCACGTGGGTGCTCGCTGGTGAATTGTTCTACTTACATATCAAATCTTTATGTATTCTTTGTGTATTCTTTGTGTATTTATAATACCGAATGAGAAATTCATGTATTCATGTACATAACATACTATAATGTTTTTTTATTTATGGACCAGCTTTAAGGTTTCATTCAGTAAGCAAGGTCAAAAGCCTGCCATTATAGGAGGGTGAGACATGATGAATCTTCCTGGTGTTCACATGGTAGAAGGCAAAGGTCTGCAGACACGGACGTGTTTTAACACGTTTGTCAGCACATAAGGTCATATATTTTAGGCTCTTAGACCCTAGTTGACACAAGGAGATTAACGGCATGTGTACCCGTGCAGTCTTGCAGATCCATTAAGTATATTCTTGGCTTAAATAATGAAAAAAGAGAGCTTGAGAGAGTGTTGAATCCTGCCTACTCTGTGCATTGTCTTGTGGAAGCATTTGGCTTGAGAATTTGATTGTTTGGTGAAGGCTTAACTCTTAATGTTTTTTTTTTTAATTAAAGAGCCCTGCTCTATAAGAGTGCCATAAGATAAGTTTGATAGGATATGGCGCAATATAAATGAAACTAAATTGAATTGAATTAACTTAAGTTGACCTTTTTTGGTTATTAATGCGTTCCATACCTGGACAGACAGCTATGTTGCAGAATTTGGTCTGTTTCTCTGGGCCCTCACAGGAATCTCCCCCAAACTGAGGGGGGGTACAGGTTCGTGTTCGAGACCTGTAACCTCGGCCACAGGTTGATGAACACAAACTCCACGGTGACCACTCGTCCCAAGCGCCGTGCACTGCAAACAGAGCAGCTAGGGTATGATTTATAGACAGACAAACACAGGCATCCTTAACACAAGTGAACTTCCCTGAGAGACTCAATTGTATTGACTATTATAAGTTACTCTGCTGTTTGGCATTACTGGGATCATCTATACTGATCCATCGTCCTGTGGTAATATTGCTTTCTAAGTTGAGGAGTTTCCCTGCCTGTATGTATGGGAGCCTGAGAACACAATTTAATCTCGCGAATCATTCTAAGCTGCAGGCAAAGCCCTTTATGTAAGTTGAGTGTAGAAATCATCCCAGGGGTCGCGTGTTTGATATGTACCCGAGGAGGGGAGTCAGGTGGGTCTTGTATGGGTGAGGCGGGGTCCAGGAGAGGGCTGCTGTGAGCGCAGGAAGGTGGCAGTAGGGGAGAGTATGGGGGGCTTACCTGGACAAACAGCAGAGTTGTTGCAAGGTCTCTGCTCTCGCAGTGGCCCACTACACTGGGTGCTGTAGGAGGAGGATACACAGAAACGAGTGCGACTCTGCCAGCCCTCCCCACACGTGGCAGAACACACACTCCACGCTGACCACTCCTCACCTGAAGCTGAGTCTACTGAGGAGGTAAGGTGGGTAAAGGATAGGAGGAAAGAAGGAGAAAAAGGGGCAAAAGGAAAAGGAAAGGAGAGGGCAATAACTAATTATCATGCAGGATGCAGCCTCTGTGGCCAAAAGGAAGGGTTGTGGTGTATTAAAGGGTACATTCTATCTCTGCCACATTTTAGGGGACGCCTACTTGAAAGACCAAATATTCAGGTGGATGAGGTTGTCCCATTCCAAAGGCTCCTCCAAATATGACTGATAAATGAGGCATTCTTTTGTAGACATAACTGGTGGTCCTTGATGGCCCTCAGTATTCCAAACCATTGCACGCTGGTCACTGACAGGAACGTAAAAGAAGGCCCAAGCCCTCTGTAGACCATCGGACTTGAAAAGGAGATGCAGGTCCAGCCTATCTAATGTTCTGTCCAACTTAGTACACCGCATCCTTCAAAGAAGGCGGCCCCTGAAATGAACTTCTTCTTCATACTTCATCTTTGGGGCTCTGATGTCATATCCTTTGCATTGACTTCCAGGGGAAGTGAATGCCACTGGCTTAGGATATGTCAGTCATCTTTTCAGTTGCCATGGCTACCGATTCGACAGGTCAATTAACCAATAAGTGAAAATTGGGCAGTCACAGCTGGGGAAGCAGGGAGAAGAGAACTAAAAAGGATAAAGGAAATCGACTAGGAAGTTAAAGTGATATTTCAGACAAAATCCATCTTTTGTATCAAACCTGCACCCCCTGTAGGCTTGACAGGTCATACTTTATTTCTCTCTGAAGAGCACAGGCTATAGTCATCTTAGATTCACATTAGCTACAATGGTTTCCAAAACTGACAAGTTTTCATGATGAAAAAATATGAAAATGTCCACAGAAGCCATTCCTGCAACATGATCCACTTCTCCTCTGTCCATCCACTTGCTAACTTTCGGCAAAATACTAAATACTGACACAAATCCAAACTGATCTCAACCTCTTGTCTCTGTGAAGAAGCTCACCGCAAACGGTTTATTTCCACCTTATAAAGAAATAGTTCAACATTTTGGAGAATACATGTATTTGTTTTTTCTTTACGAGAGATAGATGATAAGATCGACATTGCATTAAGTACGGGGCTGAAGACTTGAGACTATTAGTTTTCCTAGCTTAGCTAAAAGGGGGAAACACTTGCCTGTGAAAAATTCACCTACCAACACCTAATTTCACTAATTATCATGCACCTTATGGTCTAATATGTATTTAAACCTCTACCTCTAGTAAAACGTGCTCACCTTACCATATACGCTTCCATCTTATTGTTTTTACGTTGTGATTTGTTTTATTTTTGTTTGTGTATGGCTTAAACAAATGATGAAGATACATGTTCATCACTTAGCTTTAGAGATGTTGATAGTAGAGGGTGGATACCTGACCCAGCCCGTTGGTGTCTCAACGGATCCTATCAGGCTCAAGTTGGGCAAAATATAGTGTAAATATTAATCAAAATGGACCCACTGTCTGAGTTGGTGTACTACTTCCTGTTTAGTGCTGGGGTTTGTCCTTTACGTGACAACACATAAACTCAACACATGGGCTATTTCAGGCAGTAAATACCCAACTAAGAACAGAATACGTCAAACAAAAATTGTGATCTGGGAAGTTTTTAAAACTACCAAAAACATGCAACAGCGGTTACAGTTGTGTTCAAGAGATCATGAAGATGAAGACTTGACAATCATCAATGGTAGACTATAGCAATCTATCTGTAACCTATAACAAACAATGCCTTTTGACGGTCATTTACAAGGTGCACACACGTGTAATCAGGGTTAGCAGGCCAGCTGTAACCTTGGTAACATCATTTGTATGACAGGGTGACACAAACTCAGTGCTTCAGCTTAACTGCGTCAGCAGAATGTCTGTTGGGTTCAGACACTGCTCTCGGGACGGGTTCGGACAGGAAAATGCACATATTCTAGTCATTATGTTAAACTAGGTTAAATATCGATCTTGTAGTAGTAGGGAAATCCTGGAAAGACAAAATAGCGAATTAACATATGTCCCAGTTAGCTGAATTATTTCTTTCAGCCTACAGAGGATTGCGTGCTTGCTACACCTGATTTTGGGTGGACTATCACTTTAACAGAGAGGGAGGCCTCCATTTGATACAGTGTTTTACAGACAGGGCACAGTATCCTGTTGTGACCTCACATGAAATACAATTTCACTATGTTCAGTCAGGGTCCATGTTGGAATTAGTCCATTGTGGATGAGGCACTACTTTGGGAGATTTTGATAGATGGGTAAATTAAAAGTGAGTGCAACGCTCTAGTTTGTGGTTGTCACTATGTATATATCGTACAAGTGTGGTGGTCACCCAAGCTGCCACAGTGACTGATGCATGGGATCCCTCTGCGTCCCGTTGTCTTACCTGTTTGAGGGCTTTGCTGTCCGCTGCGGGGCTTGTCTACGTCATCACGCTTGCGGCTGTCCACCGAGCGAAGCGACTGGCTGCGAGAGAGATGGCGACCTTTGCCTAAAGGGGGTGAGGCAAGGCCGGGGGGGAGGAGGGGGCGGGGGTTAGCAACCAGAGGTCCTTCATTAATGGCTTATATTTGGGACACAACCGTGACGTGATTGGTCACCCAGAACAGCATCAGCCAAACTTGGGACTTTTGTTGTGCTGTCGGTATTGATGTGCTGTAAATGTGTGTGGTGGTCATTTAATGTTTTCAGCTGTTTTATTCAGCTGTAATAATGTTTATCTGAGTCTGGCATAACTAACTGGAAAAAACACATATACAGATCTACAGTAATGGCATTTTGCTCTTTGAGCTATTTGTCAGACAGAAACGTTCTGCTAGGTCTATACAAATGAAGAAAGCTTTAAGCAGATGTTGGTTTTCTGTATCCTTTTAGCCATCTGTGAGTGTAATGATTTTGACAGACTGTGCATGAATGGTCTTGAAATGGTTGACCATGTCATTGTTTTTCATCGATCAAAGTCCCCTTTCCAACATGTACTCCTTAAGTCAAAACACTGACTTATAGAGGATGGACACAAAAGCAGATGAACAAGATAGCTGTAAAAAATTGTTGTAAACACACTCTTTGCACGCACCACACGCTCATATTTAACCACAAAGTGTAAAAGGGCACTCATTGACAAACATGGACATAGAGGAAAACCAACACAAACACACAGAGAATGAGGATCTCACCCATGCAGGGCTGTGAGTTGCAGGGCCGGCCCTCTTCTACCACCCCCTCACACAGGTACGACTCCTCCGGAGGTGACTGACAGGTTCGAGTCCGGGTTTGAATCCCGCCCCCGCACTCGCTGCTGCACTGTGCCCACTGACCCCAAGCACTCCAGCCACCTAGAGACAGACAAACAGCAGTGAAAATTTATAAAACACTACATTATTGTCAACCCTTTGACCTTTGGACCTGCTGTGTCTCAGCAGGTCAAGCTACCAGAGTTTAAATAGGTTTAAAATGCCATAGCTTCAACTAAAACCTTCTCTTCACTGCATAAATTGGTTCAGTCCAGTTAAACTGCAACTGAACAAAACAGTGCCAAGAGATGTGTCATAGCCCTAATGCAGGCATACTTTTATACAAACACATTCTACACTCTATCACACATCCCAGAAATAAGGAGGCCAGGAAATGTGTGATTAGATGGCTGTGCATCATGTTTACATTAATGACTACAACAAAACAAGCAGAATGCACCAGGAACCAGATTAACATGAAATATTTCCATTGCAGCTACAAAGATATTTGATAACTTAAAGTAATACACCTTAAACTCTTTTGATTCTCACTGGGTCAGTGGCTACAAAGTCTGGAGCCGAACATTATTAAAACCTGCAAATTATTAGTATGTAAATTGAACTGATGAGCCAAATGCTTCCAAAACAAACTAAATATGTACGTCAGGCTGAATGTTGGGGAAATGTGTATAAAATGATACACAAAACATCTAGAATATTTCTATTTTCAGAATGGTGCAGCCCAAAAAAAAAAACCTAAACTACTCCAAAAACAAAAAAGTTTAAATAGAGCATTGGGTTTGAATATTTGGCTCAGTGTAAACATCATGTAATTTCAATGAAGAGAACTATAGAAAATACAAAGTATATATGATACTGTCAGACAGAAAGTAGTAATGTTTTGTTATTTGATTAATTCAAAAGATGTTGTTTTGTTGGCAGCTAAACTAGCAGATATGTATGAAGAGTATAAATGGCAGTAGAAAACAAATTCTAATAATAATAATAACTAAATAATTTAATGCGAGAATGAATTTTTGTGACATAAACTGACAAATACAGATAGTAGCATTGCATTACCCCCCTAATGTATACGATTACCTGTTCTTGATGTAAAAGCTGTTATCCAGCACCTATATCTGGATATCCTCTCTTAACCTTTCTAGATACTCGACTACCACAGTGTTCATCAGTCAAACAGCGAGAAGTCTTCAGCAGAGGAGCCACAGATATTCCTCCACTATAGTGACCAGAGAAGAGCCACAGCTGCCAGATATCATGCCCTGATTTCCAAAAGCTAGTTTGCAAACTATCAAAAGGTCACTATGGAAACACATGATAGCACTTCAAAGCAGATGTCAGTGCATATGAGACTAGCAGAGGTAAAGTGAGTACACCAACAAGTAATCTGCAACACAACTCATGCACTGAACAACGCAGACGGATGGTATCTTGCACTGAGAGCGGATCTGAGGCGAGATTTGTTTTTTCCTTTAAAACAGAGGTGTGATGAATGCCACTGTCATTGTGAAATTCCCTGCTTGGCCATTCTGATTTAATGCACTCCATTAAGATGTGTGCCGATATGAGGAGGAGTGGGTAAAGAGCTGCCGAATGTCTCTCTCTATGTGTGTCCTGCACGCTCATGAATGTTTAATGGAACAGACAGATGCCTTTCAGCCCCCACAAGCAACGACAAATATGTATTAATCTGCATGAATAGAACATGAAGTTGGCCAACATCCAGACACACACGCTTTTAATTACTCAATCAATTTCCTTTGGGGTGAGGGCTGAGATGGAGGGCACTGTGGAGGGCACTTGATTCAGTCAAAACAGTCAGACAAACACACACACACACGATTCCTCTGCAGCTATGCGTAATCTCATGATGTTATGGATTGAAAGAGACAGATTCCAGTTAAAAAAGGCCAAATCTGTAAATCATTTCCTTTCCCTTCTGAAATTAAATGAGCAGGCACCAGTGATCACAGTCAATATCTGTTTGTTGTCAGCAATCTGACCGAGTGTGGCCCAAGTATTTACTTATGGCTGTGGAATTGGATTTGCTCATGTTTCTGTGACGACACTCAATCAGCACATAACCAGTCCAAAGCAGGCAGAAATTTACCGCATTATCCACTGGAAGAACAACCACCAACAAAACAACACAAACAAACAAACAGCAACACCAATAAAATGGAAATTCCATAAAAGATAATGGAAACATAAAGATAATGAGGCTTTTCAATAACTCGACATATCAGTAGTCCTACTCCTTACAATGAGTACAATGAGCTAGTGCTTTGTGGTAATCTCTCTTTGCATGTTGTTATGGAGATCCAAGCCACATGAGCACATCAGGTTTGGTTGTGTCCAACTCACCTGAGGTGGGGGAAGAGACTGAAAAGGACTACAGCTGCTGTAACAGCTGCCTGTGTATAATTCCCATTTTAGGTGTTGACCCTAAATGAAGTGAGAAGAGCTGGTAACGTGATTTGACTTAAGTGAATGCTGTTTGTTGTTGAACTTCACCAGTGGTTGTCCTTTGGTTGCTAATATTTCACAAGAAAAACACGTACAGTATTTCAATGACTATTTGGATAACTGTTCTGTGATGAATGATCATACTTGAGAATTATTCAAGAACTATTCACATCAAAGGTTTTTTTCATTTTCAAACACAATTTTTCAAACCTATACATCCTAAAACATTTTTGAGCAGGCCAGTATTCAGTATGCCATAAGGATTTTATCTGGCCACTCTCGTGCATTGAACTGTAAGCATAAGCTAATGCTAATTAAGATCAATTTGTTTTTGACATGTTTTTTTCTGCAGCAGTTCCTCTGAACCAAGACAATTTTCTCTTCTAGAAGACATTACAAGTAAACTTGACCTTGATATCTCATTGTCAAATAGACAGATTGCTTAAAATTCACTGAGCACATTTATGCTCCCTGTGGGATAAACTATTCCGATTGACCTCATGACATTCCTGTCACCTTCAGGACAAACGTTACACATTTTTCTACTGGTAAGGTTCTAGGAATAGCTAAATCCTTGGTGTTTGACTGTTGATTAACTGTTCTGTTGAACACTGTCATATGGCGAGATGTAATAAACTTCAGGGGGATTTAGTCTTTCTTTAGATCTAGACTGAAACATGTGTAACTTGTTATGTCATGCAGGGACATATTTTCTTGTGGTGACACGTGTTGAAGACTGCAAGACTACAGAGAGCTGCCTTTGTGTGCATTCACGCCAGTCCAGTCAACGTAAGCATAATGTTGTTACCGTGACAACAGGTTGTCACCGTCATTCAGTGACATACAAACATTATCGCTAATGGCTGATAATGTTTGTGGATGAAGCAAGATGTAATGTTTTTAAAGTTTGCAATCAAAGGGGAAGTTGATGAAGAGAACATTGGAGGAGGAACGGACAGAGAGAGAAACATTCAAACTGACTCAACCCTGGTGCTCATACAACATGCTGTCTTGTTGAATGTCTGTGGATTTAAGGATGAGTCTGGTGATATTCTATAGTTTTCTTATTGTCAAAAGGAATCTCATTAAAAGACCAAAACCATCAATGAACTGATCCCACTAACAGGTATTGTACATACAGTATGTGTATGTAGAGCCTGATATATGTTTCACGGAGCTCCATTGTTGTCCAAAAACTAATAAAACACATCAAAGAGTCACACTGTCGCATTATTGATGTCTTGTGTTGTGCTCAAATTGTTCCAGACCTCTGACCTAGCGTAAAATTCAGACTTTTAATCTTTCAGACCTTTTAGCAAGTTTAAATTTTCTTTTGGTTTTTGACTGTTCTTTGACTTGGCTAACCACCATTTTATCTCCTATGAAGTTCATTGTTGAAATCATTATTGCTTAAAATCCTGACACTGAATTTGGTGCTGATTTAATTAGCTTGTACAAACCAGTGTTGTACATAGTGATTACCAAAAATATTACCCCTTAGGCTCCAATTTGCTTTTCCATTCAAGCACAATAGAGCAGCCATTCCAATGTGAACCAAATTAATCTTTTTCTGTAATTCCAGTGTTTTCAGGGACTGAAGTGAGTCTCATGCAGCAGAATAACCTTCAGCAGTTCTCCTGAATCATTCTAGGTTTATTGTGGACAAATATGCTTTATGAATACAGAGGAAGATTAACTGTAGTTCGGAGCAAAGGACAGAAGCTTCTTCTGTCAAATGAAGATGTTGATAAGGTGAAACGTAAAAGAGGGGCGTGGGTCCATTTACAAATAAGATTCATACTTCTGCAGGAAAAAAAATAGATGAAACTACAAGACTATGAACTACCTTTCCTGCCCAATAATCAGGGGGAGGAGGAGCAGAGTAACGTCCTCTGCAAGGGCATATCTTTATGTTTTTAATAATTCAGAGGGGGTCTTTTCTCAGAACACCTCGCTCGCAGCAGGAGAGGCTGCAGAGTCCAATGTCACCTCAGTAATCCTCAAACTCATCCTTACTCCTTCACCTCCCGAAATCCCCGCTTTACTTTGACCTTCAGCTTTCTCCAAAACACACACATTGCCCTTTAATTACTCATGTATATTGCGAGGCTTTGCAGTTCACTGAGTGCATGCATGTGTATCGTGTAATTTTTGTGTGCGTGTATCTATAATGAACTTCCTGAAAGTCACCTTTGCCTCCTATTTGGAGTGGTGGGATGAGTGGACGGGCATCTCCCGTTACAGCTCCAGTTTCTGCAGCTTTGAAATCATCAATAGCTGCCACTAACCCTCCAACCTGACCAAATCACACACACCCAAGCAGACACACACGGAGCTCTTATAGATAGGGTTACCGCAGATTTATTGATTTAGAAGTGTGTGTGTGTGTGTGTGTGTGCGTGTGCGTGAAGAGCCATGATGAGGAAAAGGGATGGGTGAAACATGATGCTGAAGTTGACAACTATTGAGGCAACGAGCAGGCAGCTGGCGAGGGAGGAAATGAGGGTGAGGAAAATGTAATAAAGAAACAAACAAGAGGACTGAACAAAATAATCATGAAAAACATGAAATGCAGGCAAAAGTAGGGCAATTTGTTCACACAAAGTTGTATGGCTGAACGAAGGATAAGGCGAGTGCTGACACCCAGAGGACAGAAGCAGTCAACTGCATGGTGGAGATAACAGGTGATGAAAGGAGTGTGGGTGTGTGTGTGTGGGGGGGGGTTGGGATGTTAGGACAGATAAGAGAGGGACAAATGAAGAAAGAGAAAAAAAATGTAGGCTTTTATCAAACTGAACAACATGTTACAATTAATGAAAATGCTCACGTGTAAAAAAGAGAATGATGTTTAGTTATTTATTTTCTATTCATTTTATTTTCAGCAGTGAGAGATAACACTGAGTAGAAACTATGCTCTGACTGATGTTTTCCACTGACTGGTGCAGTGAGAATTGCACTCCCTATTTCTATGTTATAATAGACATACCTATTAAATGATTATACCCATTGATATATATTATATTATTTAGCCACAAACCCATTGGTCCCTACTGAATATGTAAATATTTAAAAATACATAGTTTTTCTTTTTTAAAGGCTCAGTAATTTCCTGAAACATCTGGTTATTGTATTTTTTCACAAATGGGTGAATCCACATCTGTTAGCTCTAGTGAGTATTTGGGGCAGGAGGATGGTGTATGTGGATTGACTTAAAATACTACGGTGTGTATATGTTTTAATTGTTTTTGAACAACGATGGATCTCTATGGCACAGAGGAAGAAATCATATCAGACTTTTGATAGACAAACAATTCTCACTCATCAGTCAGACTCATCTTTAAATTAAGGATATTTTCTTATTTCAATTGTTGTCATTTTGGCCAAACATTGCAGTTACCAAAGTGATTGCAGAGCTGTGGGAACAAGGTGACATTGAAGTTTGATGCAACAAGAAACAATATGGCAGACAGTGAGATCGGTTTTAAACAAACCAACACTGTCTCAAGACTGGAGGTTAAATTTAACATGGGCACACCTGAAATGGTGATAAAGTTGAACTCAATTCTCTCTGGGGATTTGTTTAAAATGTTTGATGGTCTAACTTATCATGTTTGCTGTGTTTTTTGCCTGATGTCTTCTCCATCTTCTGTCTAACAAGAAGTGGAAATGCTGCAGATAACACACATATAGATAACAAGCGGTCTCCCTTTTTCATCTACTTTTTTATTCTTGTCACGGAGAAAAAGCATGTAAAAGAGCATTCGAAACATCACGGGACACTAAATCTCTCCACTGAAAGCTAAAAATATTTTAGGCGAGTTAAGAGTTCCTTCAGGCAGGATGACGAAGCTTTCATTGCAGGTTTTATACAATGTCCTCCCACCACACTGGAATCATTTCTCTGGTCAGACATATTCAAATAATGTCAAAACACAGTGACTTGATGAATAAAGGGAGGTTCTCAAATTCATACAAATGAACGTCAACACATAATGCACCCTTCTCAATTCAATTCAATTTTATTTATATAGCACTATATCATAACAGAGTTATCTCATAGCACTTGTTAATATAGAGCAGGTCTAAACCAACTCTATATGTACAGACCCAACATTTCCACCAGGAGCAGCACTAGGAGACAGTGGCAAGGAAACACTGCCTTTAACAGGCAGAAACCTCGAGCAGAACCAGGCTCTGGGTTGGAAATGGGTCTCTACCGGTTGGGCAGAGAGAGAGAAGGGGAGAGTAGAGTGAGAGCAGGATGAAAGAGAACACACAGCAGCACAGTACAATTCCAAATACAGAAGATGCCAAAGCAATGGCAGCTACAATGTTACTGATGTTACAATAAACAACCAACAGTATCAGCAGCACAACAACAGCTTCACTAATAACAACAGCATCAGCAGCAGGCGTCTGCATCCACTGGACCAGACCTGTGTTCATCCAGACTGTGCAGAACCAGGTCCTGAAGATCCAGACTCCACACAGACTTCTCAGACATGGAACACACAACTGTGTTGACTTCATTAATCTGTAGAAGTAATGGTTTTTGGGCTTTCAAACATACAGTAGGTGTCCATTATCTATATAACCCATACAGGCCCTACTCTTCTTTTACAGCAAAGGCCACAATGGTTGCACAATATTTGGCACCTGGTACACAGAGGGAGTGGTGGCACTGCTGCTTAACTACGGAGCTATATTATTATCTATAATCAAGAGCATTCTCTCTCAGTTTGAGAGCATACTTTATTAATTTCATGTTCAGACTTTGTGATACTCTTGATAGGGTTGTTGCACAAACCAATCCAAGCACAGAGCAGAAATCCCAGAGCAGAAACTCCACGAGCGCACAGAAGCAGCATCAGTGCGAGGAGAATCAACATATCCAACATATGTATGTAAGCAACAACATATCCAAGTGCAAGCATCCATTTGAGCAGAAGCAGGGTTTTGAGAGAGAGTATTACAAAACCCGAACATGAAATCAATAAAGTATGCTCTCTATATGGAGCAACAGCAATATAGCTCCATATTAACAACAATGAGCTGGAGTGTTGTCAGTGGTAGTCTGCATCAGTGATAGATTAAAAAATGTTTTTTGCACCTGTAGCCATAATATCCATAACGAGTGTGAGGGACGCTTTTGCCCCCTCATCTCACTAGTGTATCACCTCTCTAATTTTAATGCCTCGTGTTCCCGGAGAAGATGATACTTGGGCTGTATTTCTCTATTGCTTGTCAATACTACTGATGACGAAGGAGGGGTAAGTCTCATTGTCGATAGGCCACACTGACCCACTGAACATGGGCATTGTTCGTGACCATTCCACTTTGACTGGGGTCCACAGTTACAACATCCTTTCTATAAGTAAAGTGTTTTGCTGGATATTTATATTGTAAGCTGTAGACATGATTGAAAAGTGCAAACATAGTGAGCCAGATGGTTTGAAGATGGTTTTCCAAGTGTTTCCAGTCATTCAGTTCAAAGTGGTGCTGAAAGTGTACCGAGGTCCGACCTGGTGAGATTAGGGTTAGGGCTTTTTATACAGAAATGTTACCTATTCAAATATGAGACCAATATGTCAAACTGCCAGCACATTGCATGTGTCAGAAAGGGGCAATATTAAAACCCATGTAAATTAATGTGCTGAAGATGAAACAAATTGAAAACCACAATGCCCCCAATTTTAATTCTCTCACAAGCCAATCTGACTATTAATCCCACACACAAGCAGATTGTTGAATCAGTGTAATGCTGTCCCATCCCTTTAACCCTATCAGTCGACAAGCACAAACCATTACACCCCTCACCTTCCACAGAAGCACCATCTCTGAAACTCTCTGCCCAAACCCATTGTCTCTAAATACATATCATGTGTGTCGCTTTTTGGCTTCAGGTGCAGGTCAGCCAGCCAGACATTTCAATTCCGAAGATGGATGCCCAATTTCAGAGGAAACGATAAGAAAGGGCTCAAAAGGTCTTTCACCACAGGAATCAGATGCTTTTCTTACTTTTTCTCCAGCCTGACTGACAGCTCACAGAAATAAGGCTCTTTACTCGCTTTTGTACTTCTCAACAGACATCCATCTTTGACTGAGACGTCTGCTGATAAAGCCTGCACGCTCAGACAGCGATTGCGCATGCGGCAACACAAGTCCACGTGCTTGTTAGCTTGTCAAACAACTCAGCGCAATTATTTTGGAAGTCTCTGCCAGCCGGGCTGAGAATCCAGCCTTGTTTTGTGTGTCTTCCACAGTAGTTAAAGAGATGCTGTGAAGGACCTCAGCTGAATGTTGTTTACAGGTTGTCTTCCTTCCAGTTCCCTCGATGCGCTGGCCACCAGGCTAAAGTGTTCCTATGGGAACTGCCAGAGCCTCCATGTCTACAGTATTTCCTCCATGGACGAGTGGATTCCCCGCCCCCTCAACCTTCCCCCACATGGCTATTAAGACTGAAAATCGCCCCCGTTGTGCTCTGGTTCGTCCTTAGCTCTCTGCAGCTTCTTCATTCACTCCACAGATGATGAATGCGTCATTGTTTTTCTTCTCAGTGTTTCTCCAAGTTACTTTGGGGGTGCATTTAACTGCTCCCATATGCATGCTACAGTATATAAAATATATTCAGAGGTGTCCAGGGATCACTAACCTGTAAGCCTTGAATCCTCTGGCATATATACAAACAGATGCAAGTACACACACACACACATAGATCTCTGAGCAATGTGGATTACTCTTCCCACGCTTTATAACACTCTCATACATCAGAAGCCCTTGTCTCCCCACACAGTGTGGGATGGTGACTGCATTGTGACTCAGAGACAGAGCCACAGAGTGAGAGAAACAGTGTGAGAGATGGATGAGGAGGTGGCAGGGGGCTGCGAGGGTTCATCCTGGTGGGCCATGAAGGATGAGCCTGGCCGGTCACTGTGGGTGACGTACCACATACGGGTGTAGATGTTTCCAAATGTATGTTCTCAGCTCCCACCTCCACATTGGTGGGCACATCTATGAACTAACGTCTTGATAAAATTAGTTTTATACATGTTCTTTACACATGCCAGTATACATATGCTCAAAAGCATATTGGCACCCCTGTCTACACAACTGTCTTTCATGGATTTGTCTAGACCCTTAGATTCCAAAGCAGTGAAACCCTAAACATCTCTTTTTCATTAGGTTTGCTTGTACGAGTGTTCAAAGTCGGACTCAATAAACTCTCATAACTGCACAGACTTGTACATTGTTCACTTCAATTTCAATTAGATGCATGTTTGTGAGACGTGATCATTAGCGCAACAGACATTACATAAGGCAACCTGTTCGGCTCCATTTGTGGGCGAGTCTCATTAACAAAAATGTTTGAAAAGCGTAAAAGTAAAAACTGCATACTGTGAAAATCAAGTCCTGCAGTGAAAACAGACACAGATTTGGCAGTATCCATTTTGGTATGGTCTATAGAAGGAGACTCAAAGAAATGATCAAATATAATTGTGGTGGTTGCCACGGTTTCTCTCCTGCTCTCTCCCTCGGGTGTGGGTGTGGCTGCAGCTTGACAGGCTCCTCGGGCTGATTGCCAGGCACAGCTGAGCCTCGTTTGTCATCCCCCCTGACAATACTTGTGCCGGGTCGGCACTTCACTCGTCGCCAGATCGTCCAG
>JAVQJF010044970.1:0-105431 GCA_036023855.1 Gadopsis marmoratus | reverse complement strand
TGTGTTGAAGCAGGAAAACTGGGCAAGTGGAAGGATGTGAGCGACTTTGACAAGGAACCAAACTGCGATGGCTGGACGACTGGGTCAGAGCATCTCCAACACTGCAGCTCTTGTGGGGTGTCTGCAGGGGTCAGGACCTACCAAAGGTGGTCCAAGGGAGGAGAACCACTGAACCGGCGACAGGGTCATGGGCGGACCAAGGCTCACTGAAGGCCTGGCCCGTGTGGTCCGATCCAACAGAAGAGCTTCTGTAGACTCAAATTATTGAAAAGGTGAACGCTGGTTCTGATAGAAAGGAGTCAGAACACACAGAGCATCGCAGTTTGTTGCGTATGGGGGGACGCTCAGGGTGCCCTGCTGCCTGGATGTTATGGCGGATCGGTGCAAGTTTTCAGGTTTTGGATTCACAGACAGTACTTGTTAATATGAACAGGTTGTCATTTGTTTTGGTCTTGTTGCGGGAATTGTTGACAAGAAAAATACAGAACATTACCAGACTATTTTAAGTTAAAAATCAGATGGCACAATAATAAGCAGGTGTTGCGGTAACCCACTGGTCTAACCAGCTTCCTCTCGGTTCAGCCTAGGTGGTATCGCAAAGTAACACATGTGCGCGTGCAAATAATTCAAATATGAGTCATCCTCTCCTTCTTCTTTTAGTCCAACAATCACCAATTAACAGAAGAAAGAACCCTGAAATCTATCTTTTATAAGCTCCAGTAGTGCAGACTTTAATCTTTGCCCAAGTTAACCTGTCTGCTTGAGTTAGACATCAGCGTACAGTTCAGAGGACGAGCCCAGCGGGGGAGCTCACTTCACCACAGCGTCTCGCCTTTGAAAGGATTTGAAATGGTTCCGATGACACGGAGGGGGCAGGAAGTGGAATGGTGATGGCCGCGCTCTTTAACACTGTAATCCCATTTTCAATTTCAAGGGTTTGTGTTCTTTCATCACGGTCAGTGTTGCTTATGCGAGTATGAGTGTGTGAGGAGTACGGGGACATGTCGGCAGTTGATGGTTGAACCAAAACAACAAGAGGCTCACAGGCGATTACAGGTCAGCCTCTCTAAACCTCTGACAGAGCCTGTTGCTGTGTGGGACAAGGTTGTGGTTTTTTACCAACAATACTCAGGAAAACAGGAAAGAGCGGGGACGCCAGAAATAGTGTGCAAGCACCAGATACGACCCTGCAGGAAATGCTTTCACTTTCCTCCAGTGGAGGTCCAGGGAGTAACAAGGCATTTTACAGAATTAACATATGTTTGATGCAGCATATTAATAGAAAACTTGAGCTTTAGTTAAGCAAATATATTTTTTGGACGCAGCCTGTCCTATGTTGAAAAGGAAGCACATGTTGGCGAGCACGGAAGCTGATCTGCACGGAGCCAGAAAGCTGTTGCAGAACCGCCGTCAAGACCAGCTCAGGGTATCAGGGTAACAGAACATCAAGAGCTGACCTCCACATTTGACCCTCCAGGATGACACAAGTAAAGAATCATTCCTGTCTATTACTTCTTGGGTCACAAAGGGGACGACGCCGTACTCAGCGACATAATTGTTCCGATTTGGGAACCCAGCTACATTGCTACAACAGCAACAAGGCCACCAAGGCAAAAGACACGAGCAGTCAGATGATCAGAAACCTGCATGTAGCTAAGACCCCATTTTCATTGGGTTACTTCATGCGTCGGACTGAAAGCTAAGTAAAAATGTATCCAATGAATAACTCAAGAGGGGCTGAAATCAGATTGTTCAAACTACCAACCACCAAGAGATTCTAGATGCGTCACAAATAGATGCTGAAAAGGTGTAAATGCATCAGTCTCTCCACATACTTCAGTAGTCGCTCTCTTAGCGATTCAACCATGCAACCAATGCAACTCAACCATGTATTCATCTTAGTTTACTGCTATTGTTGTAACCATGGCTGTAAACTTCTAAAGTACCCAAACTATTCTGCTTTGGACATTTTTGCCAATTACCAACGAGCTTCAGTTGCATTATTAGCACTCTCTGGGCTTTAGTAGTGACCGGGAAAACCAGACGGATGCCGTCAGATTTGTGATGTGGCCAATGGAGACAAGTACTGTATCGAGAAATTGAATGTGGATTTTATAAAAGTACGAGACACTTGAAATGACAAATGTGAATGGGACCTCATATAGGAACCTATACGCTTATTTGAAGTAGTGTTAATACATTTAAAAAAAGTACTTAAGTACCTAACTTATAATGGCTGAACTAAACTAGCCATGCTAGCTAAGCTATTTAGATACAACAGGCCAGTTAGTTAGTTTGTTATATGTACGTTTATTTGCTGAAGCTCACTTTTCCAGTTCTGGACGATTCAGCTACACGTTTGGCCAACAGGCCACCAACCATGTCAGTACATCGGCAGCTCTGGCTGAGATCTAAAATAAAAGTGGCATAAAATAAAGGATCACTGAGGTGAGAAGGCATTGCCAAAAAAGGAAAACAATTGCAGCCATTGTAAGCTGTGAGTTGTAGCAGGTGGAATAAAAAGTCATATTAATTTTGCTTTGATAAGCCTCTGGAACACATTAGGATCATTCAGAGTGACGGAATAGAGCAAATCGAGTGGCCAAAATAGCTTATGATTCAGTGATTCCATGGGGCTGGGAAATGATTGCCCCGTCTGCGTTGCAGTCAACTCGCAGCGATGAACATCGCGCAGATGAAAGCGGAGGGAACTGTTTTTGTCCTCGAACGAACAGGTGGAAACGTTAACTGCAGTTGGCAGGTTGTGCTAACAAGCTGGAGGGCGTTTGGAGGCTTTCTGGGATGTGTGTGTCTGCACTGTGGCTAATTAATCACAGAGCACTGACACAGTTAAAATGAGGCAAATGACTGCGCTTCCCGGGAACACAGAACCAAATGGGCGTGTGCTCTGTAATTGATTCCTCATTTCCGCAGACTTCAAAAGCAACCGAGAGTTTTAATCAGATAGCGGATAACAGATAATGATTCCGAATTTATCAGCCAAATTAAGAAATGTTATATTTACTCCTGGAGGAGCGCAGATTCTCCTCTTGTCAAAGTTGGGAATCTAATGACCCTGTGCTAATATTGCCTGTAGAAAACAACAGATAGTAGATTCCCCTCAGGGTTTTTCAGAGATGCTGTTTTGGGTTAGATGTTCTTTCATGTCTTTGGGTTTGTTTTACAGTTTTTCAAAAGTAAGCAAACTTTTGGGAAGGGGACTACGCTCGCTGAAATGTAGAAAATGTGGAGCGAAAGCTCAAAGAGGATGGCCTCATACCACTTATTGAATTCCCACTTTATTACCCAGTTTACATAGTTTTACATGTCCGCCATGGCAAACATCTGACATCCATTTGAACTATTTAGTTAACAAGGATTTTAAGGCTAAACAAAAGCTGTTGTGCAGAGAAGGGGGTTGGATGTCAAAGTTAGCCTTGGATGTACGAGTAAGCACTTTTATTTAGATAGTAGATATTTGCAAAAAGTGGAGATGTGTGTTGCATGATAAAGCTAAATTTGCTACAGTTACGGTGTTTGTGTGATTTTTAATATCCAGTCAGTTTGTTTAAACTGATTGGGACCTCGCCGTTACCTCGCCGAGTTTTTCGCACGGCGCCGATGCTGATGCTGCACTTTAATCAGTGGCTAGTTGTACAGTTGTTGTTTTTTGGGAAATCCCGCTGGGGGCCTGGCCTAGACGAATCTACGTTTTCATCCTTATTATAAAAAAAATCCTTTTGCATTTCAGTTGAGAAACTTTCAGGTTTCAAGGGCATGATTAATGATTAAGGAGGAAAACCTCTCATCTTTGAAGCTCTCGGAGACATCAAAGCTATTCAGCTTATTGTTAAACTCAGCTGTGCTTTAGGATATGAACTAACGCTTAACTGCATTAGAGGGAGATTCATCAAGTGTGGGCACTGAAGACAACTGGCAAGTGAATGTCAATTTCACTCAAGCATATTTACACTATGCATGTATGTTCAGTTCGATTTTAATGGAGTACAAACTGAATTGACCATATAAATGTTTATAGTCATGCTAGGGAACCTAAAATACAGTTCAGAATACAAGCTGCATTCTGTGTGTCATAAAACATAAAATATATGTATAAACTAAAAAGAAAAATCAACCACCTCTCACTGTATTTTATATATATATTGTCGTCAAAATGAGTGCGTATGGGTCACCACAGAAACACTATGATTTCTCATCTTGCAGTGGACCTCATTCAGCCCAGAGCAAAAATGTGTCACTTCATAATTAATAAAAAATATTCATGCTTTTTTAAGCAGTAAAGTTGCAGACAAACAGAAATTGGAGCAACACTTTTTTTTCTCTCAATAATTCAGCTTTGTGTAATATTTCAACATGTATTTGTGACAGTTGGCTGTGGCCTGTGTATGTCTCTCTCTCTCTCTCTCTCTCTAGTGGGAAGGCGGGGCTGTCACTGCCAATCAGTCTGCACGCCTGTCTCTCGTCTCCTCATCAGCGCTGCAGTATTTCAACCCCGGACTACCAGCCATTCATCGCCAGATCGTTGCTTCGGTTTCCGCGGCAAGCAAGCACATAACTATCCAGTTATCTGCCACTCTCTGTTCTCTGTATAGTTTTTTTTTTCTTCACTGAATATTATCTTCTGTTTTCTAGGATTTCTCTGTCCGTTCACCACATAGGACTCTGCTTGTGTCATTCAATAAAAACGGTTCTTCCGTAGCATCTCTCGTGTCCTGTCCAGCTATTGGGTCCCACCCTAGTCATGTCACAGTATTGTGGGTTTAAATTTGTTGACACATGGACCTTTTGCAGACTCTTACCTGCAGGATTATTTGCAAAATAGCTTTCTGCAATATGTTAGCTGAATATCTAGTATCAAGTGTTATTTCTCTTTTTCGCAGGCACCCATCCTGAGCCTCATCTTGGCCACAGTTTATATGTTATGGCTGACCAGAGACGGCGACACTGCAAACCTCCTAAACTCTTTTGGACCCCTCCATTCAGCGCCTGTGCTCTTGTTTTGTCTCTCAAGACAGTTGGGTTTTCTCCCAAACCCGTGATAACTAACAACAGACTCCATTAAGTGTTTCTCGAGTATCCACATGCTGCCCACAAGCATCCGCGCTCACACTGGAATGTGTTTTAAATCCAAAACAAAGAGTCAATCGAAGGTCTCCGTCTGATAAATCTGACATTCATAATGAATGGGTTGATGGTGGCCTAAAGGTTGGGGATGTGGGATTGTGACTTAGAGGTCAGTGATTTAAATCCTCGGAGGCAACGGGGCAAGGAAACAGTGTGAGATGCAACTGACCCCACTTAAAAACCATCAACGAGTTAAGGGGCCCGTTTTATTATAAAAGGTCGGCAAGAACCGTGTAGGGGATTGAGATCTGAAGGTGTAGAGCTCAAACGTGTCATCAAACTGCTTTAAACAGCAGCTGCAGGAAAATACAAGTTTGTTGACTCCAAGTGATTTCACTTTGCGCTAAGAAGGCAGAGGTTTACTGCATCATCTGGCATTAATCTTGGTAAGCATACAGAAAGTCAAAGTCCCACACTGAAATTAACACTAGCACAACCTCTTCTATGGCAGGTGAGCATCTTTTTATGTTATGAAATTATCCCGAGCTAGGTTTTTTTTTTGGGGGAGTTTTTTTTACACAATGAGGACAATTCTGGGGCTTTAGTTACTTAGTCTGTGAAGAATTAAACATCCAGAAAAAAAATCAATGAACACTTCATGCTATAAACAGCCAAACCCATTTCACTCTTGCGGCGTAATCAAGTTGCAGTATGTTTGGGCAGCCGTCCGTCTGAACTTTGTAGTTTCTACTGAAATGATGAACAGATCAGCTTCATGTTGGGGTTCAACTAGTTTCTCAGATAAAAACATTAAATCTGCTAATTGGCCACCAATAGTTTCACCTCTTTCCTCCAGTCTGACACCACGTTAATGTTAATGTCGCATGTTTTTGATTGTTTTTTTGCTTTTAGTAGCAAGTGAATCTGAAATCTGGAGTAACGATCACTAGAAGCAGTTACAGTTCCTCCACAACAATCAAAGAAATATGCAGATTGAAGGTTATTAGTGTTTTCTGAGACTTAAAAAATACCCAGTACAGCTGTGTCCATATCCACATTTGCTGCTATTTTTGTAGCTTTGATTTGTCGCTCTTCTTCGTGGATGTAGCTGGGCGGATATTGTAGCCCCATCTACAAACTCACACCAGCTGGTGGAGTTACCCATCAATGGGCACAACATCAGACCAATCAAATCAGATGTTGGCATCTACAGCCACACTGCTTGGTAGTCCTACAGGAACTTTCTGCTGCCGTGAAGCCAAACAGATAATTACGTGCTACAATGTTAATTTGCGGGTACGCTGATTGTTTGAACCACTCTTTGGCTGCCAGCAGCAACACTCCATTCTATGCTCTTGGTTCATTTCCTGTTTTATTTTGGTAGCCTATCCTCGTGTGTGTATGTTCTAGTTTTACTTCCTGTCCGTTTATAATTACTTTCACCTGCGTTCTAGTGTTCACCTGCCCCCGATTCCCTCGTTAGTCCCTTTTCTATAAGTACCGGTTCCTTAGTCACGGATGTCCTGCCTGCCCTGTGTTTAGTGTCCACACCCCTGTGGATGTTCCTTGTGCGTTTGTCGCTGGACTAACCGGTTGCCTGTCTTCCAGCCTGCGTTACCCTGCATGTAAGCTCTTTTGTTGGCAAATAAATCGTTGAACAGCTCCAGTCTGCCCGCGCTGTCTGAGTTTGGGTCCTCTCACTGCCGCCTGAACCACCCATTGTGACGCCAGTGGAACATGTGGCTCTGCTGGACATCATGTGTGCGCCTCTGAGAGAAAAGCTAGTTTGTATTAAAAAGAAGCATCTAAGCAACGTGAAACCCTCTTGGCCAAAAAACATTAAATTCAATAAAGCAGTCGGTTTTCAGTATAAGCCTGATTTGTGAATTGGGTCTATATTGTCCGCGTCATCAATTAACAAATCGGGCAATTATGTCCTTTATCCCCTCTAGTCCTGCCAAGCGATGCCACGTTTGGGTCGACCCTAATAATAGCCCAGCTTGCAATCACTTCCACATCTAACGTAAAACGTGGCTGCAGCCCGGGTTACGATTATATCTTCCCTGTTTTCCCACTATTTCTTACCATCATGAACCTATCTAAACCAAGCTGGGGAATGTTCCCTGGAATGACAATTAAACCAACACAAAGCAACCTGTGCAGTGAACCAAAGCAAATGGGAAGAGCGAGCCGTTGCCAAAATCTATAACTGTGC
The DNA here is from genome assembly GCA_036023855.1 of Gadopsis marmoratus. Taxonomy (NCBI): domain Eukaryota; kingdom Metazoa; phylum Chordata; class Actinopteri; order Centrarchiformes; family Percichthyidae; genus Gadopsis; species Gadopsis marmoratus. The sequence continues at coordinate 98,131 of JAVQJF010044970.1, read as the reverse complement.
AGCAGCATTTCATACACGACATAATAGCAAGGGTGTGTTTACATCATGCATGATGCACTCTAAAGTGATATGCTGGTGATTTTCCTGAATCCTTGCATCACTCAGCACCAATGTGACAACCATGGCCATGTTTTGTCTCTAGTATTCCTGAGTCCTTAATTAAATAATCCAAATGGGATTAGTATGGAGGTCTTTGAAGTCCCGTGTTCTTTGCCTCCGGTGAAATATCGAGACACTTCTTTTGATCAGTGCAATCAAATTCAACTTTGGAGTGGTCGCTGTGTCGGATCCAGTCCAGGAACAGAAGCGTCCACATGGCTTCGTCTCCTCTGTTGAGGCCCAAGGGATTCCCATATTTGCCACAAAACGTGTTAAGAGCTCATAATCGTAAACTGTCCAGCTGTTCTTTCATGCGTATGAGGAAATATGTTCTCTGATGACCAAATTTAGGTGAATTCGTTTAACTGAGGTAACCTCGTTCTTGCACTAAGCTGGATGTAAACTTAAAACCTTCCTTTGAGATTTTTAACAACAACAACAACATCTTATTTCCCCGTCTCCTGTGGTGAATCCGAGGGGCGGGGGGGGGGGGTTATTTACCGGGACATCTGAGCTAATTAGCGCTTTCTTCCGGGGTGGGGGGAGGTTTGGGTCCTCAATCTATAGCTTGATTCACAAATTTCACCTCTGGCTGTCGTGTGTGTGTGTGTGTGTGTGTGTGTGAGAACCAGCATTTCAAACTTTGTTTTGAGGAGAGTTCAAAGTTATTGAGAGAAGACGGCGCTTTGTGTCGCCTTTCATCGTGCTGAAGAGTCTGAAAGGACTGAAAAGCTTCACCATGACGAGCTCAGTCATCTGTGAAAATAAGTGCCTGTGTATTTTCACTATGATCCACACGTAACCTCATGTTATGATGCAGTAAGGTGTTTACGCACTCTAAGATGGTGTGATTTTCTTTAAATTTGCATGCATTTTTTCCTTTTCTTTCTCTTTATAATCTTCTGTTTAGTCTGTGGGAAAAATAATTTCCCCAGAGTCTACGGTGACATCTTGAAACGTCTCGTTTTTGTCCGACAAACAGTCCAGAACGCAAAGACATTCAGTTTGCAACGACATACAGGGAGTGGAGAAACTGCAAATGTTTGCTTTCTTTGCACTAATTGTCTCTGCTCTAATCTTTATATAGAAATGGAGATGTGGGCTAGTTAGCTGGTGAATTTAAAGTTCTAATGTGCCACATTATTGGACATTACAAGACAGGATATTCAGATTATTGCCTTGTATGTACCGGTGTCAAACTCTTTCCACTTGTTCTAATTTGAGTCTTTGTGAAACTACTGAGAATTCAGAACAGATTTGGGGTGAAAGTATAGTTGATCGTAACATCTTTCCATTCCAGGTTTTATGATTTGGGCCCGTAGCGTTCTTTGTGTCATTTCTGTGTCGTTTCATTTCGTGCCAGTCAGCTTTTATACAGACGCAAGCTCAGGTTAAGTAACGTACGACACATCAAAATGAGACAAGAGTGCTCACACATGGTGGAGTAACCGTGGTAGCTTTGATGTCCGGAGCGCCTTACAAGCTGATTAAACACACGGTTTACGAGGATTGCGAAACACTGTAGATGTCTCTCCACAAACCGAGCGGCATGTGGCCTTGTAGTAATTAAGTTATTAAGTCCTTAGTTGAATGTCCATCCTCTGTGCAAGCTGCTGCGAGGCAAATTTATGGCTCAAATTAGATCCACAGCTTATTACAGGCTGAGAGGTATGGAGCTAATTTTGCATGGCGAGTAAGAAGTCAACCAAAATCTTCTCAACAAGGCTGTTTGTCCATATGGGCCTGTTTAAGGCTGAAATGTGTTCCTTGCATAGCGCAGCTCTCAAGGAGTTATGAATTAGCCTGTGACATGCAAACAGGTGCACACGGCCAGAAATACACACGGGCTAAGCTAATGTTTATTCTGAATGAGTCACACCAGGCGTAATGATTATCATTCCACACCCTGTCCAAGATTCCTCGGACTGTATTAGCAACATTGCCAATCAAGCTGTCATTCCCTTGTGTTGATGTCCAATCAGCTCGCTGTGAATAGCATCAAGATGTGTTGATCCCAAACGCAGAGAGGGGCTGCGCTCAAAAGGTCTGCTGGAATCTAAACGTTCAGATGTGGCCTGAATGTTAAATTCTGTTCCTTCTCCTCCTCACCGTGAAAATTAACCAGCGTCTCATCGCTTGAGCACTAATTTGAGAGTTTGTGTTAATTTCTGATCTGTATAACTTTTGGAGAGTTTTCGTCAAAACAACTTGTTTCATAATCACAAACGGGTAACTGCTAAATTAAACTGCAGTATTTGCAAGATGACTTCCTTTTGTTTATGCAAAGCAGTCTCATCCTGTGAGCGAATATTGGACTTAAATTCATCAGGAGGTCAGAGGAACGACTCTGAAATAATATTACTCTGTATCTGCTGGATGTGTAAATAAGCAATGTTTTGTTATTTGCTAAGAAATTTGCTATAAGAATCTTTTATAATATGTTAATGGAAATGGACACCAGCAAGTGGACAAAAATCAATTAATGCTGCTTCAAACAATTATGCCAAACTGCTCAATGCATCGCTGTTGGAGACCTTTTTGACTAAGGTCGCTTTCGCACCTGTAGTTCGGTTCATCTTGGTCCGAACCAAAGAAAAAATGGTTGCCTTTTTAGTTCTGGACCTCTTCGTGTTCACACTGATTAATTACAAACATTACATTACATTAAAGTACATTCTTTGTAAAGGAGGTGCAATTTAAGTAATGATGTCGCCATTTTCCTGCTCTTCACTGGGTCCTTGGTTACCATTGACATTATCTGAAAGCGGGCCGACATGCCATGCTGAGCTGCTGCCTGGCAGGCTGACCCACTAACCCAGACCCGCCCGTGGCTCAACGCTAAGCTAACAGACTTACTACACAGACAAACTGGCCAGAGCTTCACAACTCCCCGGTGACTAGATACAGGCCTCCTGAGTTATGGCCAAACTGAAAAAGGTTTTTGTATTTTTTGAAACCATACATGTTCACGTTGATATTTTAAGAGGATTTTAATTCCCCGGGGTCGTTACATATACAAAGTGCAAAACATCCAGAAAAGAGAACCACAAAAGCTTGGTGTTGGTGTTTCTGGGAAAGCTGCAGTACAACGTTCCAAACATAACGTATGGATGCTTGAATATCCATCTGAATGTAAAGGATCCCGCGAACAGAAGAATACTGCCATGTGTCCTTCTATTTACTCTTGACGTTATCTGTCATGCCAACAACTTAATTCAATTCTGCACAGCTGCCGAAGCTGTTTCTGCTGCATGATGATACTGTACAGGTTCCCTGGAGATCTAGTCGAGTATCCCTTTTGCATCTGAAGTGAGAAACTGACTTAAGGATTTAGTTTTAATGCTCAATTACTCGGCTGTCACACTGCAGTTTGACAAAATATGCTTCTGCTGCGGAGGAATGCAAAAAGCAACACTTTCACAACTGCATTGTGAATGTCTTCTGGCAACACAGATGTGCTATTTAACTTCACGGGGGAAAGAAGTGAATTGTAAAATATGTGCATTCTGAGGAACAATGATTTATTGTGACAAAGAATTTCTTTCACATCCCTGAATGATGACTGCGCCTCAGTCTGAGTTCAATGTCAAGAGCATGTCCACGTTTGGAGCCGGGGATTGTGCTGTAAATGATGTGTTATCTCGGCTGTCGGGTTCACAGAGGGCAGGGGGGTTAATCCTGATGATGGAGTTTTAAAGACTGCTGTCCAAACATTAGACTCTGATACCTGGAGATAAAAAGCAAACAACAGTTCCTCAGCCCACGTACCCTGAGCCTCCCAGAAACTCTGTGGCTAAATATAGATGTTAAACAGATTCGTGCAAAGATGTGCGGTATGCGCTACAATATGAGCTTTTTCATTTTACATTAAAATCAGGCGGAATGATCTCAATTGCGAGCCACATTTATGCCACATATTTCACCAAAATCTGAGGATAATCACAGTTTCACAGCCTGTAAGTGAGGGTGAACATCTGTCTCTTTCCCGAGCTGATCACTACACATTTTAACTTATGTTAGTGGGCGAAATGTTTTGCTAGCCCCCCCCCCCAACTCTTCTTGCCTCCTGCCTGCTGTTCACGCTAAGGTTACCCTTGACATTTCGGGGAGGTTGTGAAGTTTTTCGTGGACTGCAGGGAAAGAGCCACACAGCACAGGACAGGGAGGGCTTCTCCAAGGTGAGGGACGTAATGTGTTTTCCAGAAATGGTGAACTTTAAACTGTAAACCAGAGACGCTGACATGCAGGGAGCCCCAGTAAAGTGCATAAAGTACCTGTTAACTAACTTTTGTAGTTTCTTCTTTTATCAGCAGCATTACAGCGACATTGTATCTGTACTGTAAAGTGTTGTCTTTTTGGTTTCCCTACTTCAAGTGTAGTCTTTGCTGCTGCACTGACCTACTTTCCCTCCAGAGCTCTTAGGTTTTGTTGAGGCTGAACTCATCTGCAGATCTGGATAAAGTAATACTGCAAGTTCACCAGTCTATTTGTGTCATTTGAAGCCTGGACTCTTGTTGTAGATGCGTTGCTTTTTAGAGATTTTGTGTGCGGAGATTTTAACTTCTACAACAGTGATTTTGTTCTGCATCACAGGGAAGATATTCTTCAGCTGTTTGAGAATAAACACTTTTTATGAAGTCCTGTAAATGAACCTTTACTGGTAACAAACCACAGTCGAGGCAGCACAGGCTATTGAAATGCTGGCAGCAGCAGGTGACAGCAATAGAACGAGCAGGGTTCAGCTGCAACTATTAGTCGATTGTAAGTAAAATAAACCGGCTATATAACTATTATGATTATCGATTTTATCTTTCTGTTATTTCTCAAGAGAAAATGCCAAACATTTGATTTACGCAGGTTCTCCAATGAGGGAATTTGCTGCCTTTTTTTTTCTTTTGTTTTGTTTTTTTTGGTCTCACAAATTCAATATTGGACAGTTGTTATTGGACAGACTGAAAAGCCATGTTTTGCTGCCCCCTCTGGTTGAAAGTTTCAAGTCTGTTTTGACCTATGACAACACCCAACAGTGAGGTCACAGGGTCCTGGAGTACACTTGCACATCACTGCAGCAAGGTGAGAAGATAAATGTAAATAAAAGTCAATCCTTCAGAGTCCGGCATCTGATATATACACAGTCGGTTTTTCTGCCTAGTTGTCACATCCAACAGTTATGTAGAGGGCTACTTGTCTGCACCCTATAGGACTTTAATTGGAACTCCTCTTTGTCGCCTCCACTCTGGACTGGCTGGGTGATTTGGGCATTAATACAGAAAATGTGATTTTTATAAGCTTTAAAATGAGTTGTAACAAATTAGTCGGGATCAGGCCTATAGTGGTGTGCCAGTATTGGCATCAGTAGTACAGCCACCAAAATGATGGCTACAGATTTTACTTTATCAGATTTTATTTTCATAGCTTTCTGTGTTGCCAGTTTGTAAAGTAGACAATGAAGCCCTGCCTTGAGAAGCAACAAAAGTCATTAGTTTGGTTTTCAGCATTTCAATAACTTTTCCAGCCTACCAAGAATAAAATTCTGGGGGAAACAATGAATCCCCAGATCTTTTTTTTTTTTTAAGTTTATGGCAGAAAGTGGTGAAAATTATAGAGATTTTGGGCACAGATTGCAAGCATTGGCAGCGTCAATCTTAAACTATCATTGTCAGTATCAGCTTTCAAAAGCTATGGGTTGAATAATTACTCGGCCTGGCCTGGATGTACAACTTTCCTGGTACTCTTTTCTATTTTGTTTCATTATCACAGTTTGGAAGTTGGAAAAAGAGCAGAGCGAGCACATAAATCCTATTGGCTGGAGGCAGAAAGGCCTTGCTGACAGAGTTTTGCCACTATTTCAGCTTCCATTTATAGTGTGGCAGCACTTCCTGCTATTGTGTGCCAGGAAAACCCAGGCCTCTTGGCTGCTCTTTAATGTCCTGCCTCTCTTATCCAGCCTGAAACTCCACACAGACGTAGAAAAATCACACAAACACAGACCAACACCACCACACACACAGACATTGAGCTCCCTTGGTAGAGTGCCTCTTACCACTAAACAGATTAGTGAAGAGGGCTCTTGCTTGGACAGAGATAACAAAGTGCTTTCTCGAGTCGATAAAAGCTGATGTTGAACTACTCAAAATCAAACCGGTGGCCAGAGGTCCTCGACCAGGAAAGGTTCTGGATCCCCGAAGTCACTTGAGACTATAATTGGGGGTGGAACGTTTTTCAATTGGGAAAACTCCTGGCTCTGGACATCACAAACAGGCAGCGCTGTCAGGCGCACTACAGAGGAAGCATTTCATTGCTGCACCTCATCAAGGAGCTGCACAGAGTGCGGATTACAGATTTAGACTCCAGGCTTCACTCCTTTTCAGCTTCGTTCACGTCTCATCCATCTGGGCGAATGGCACCATAGACTCCTTTTGTCTCTGACGCCAAGGTGCTGGAGTTGGGGGAAAAACCATCAGGACACTCTAAATCATCTCGGGGTCTGAGTGTCAGCCAAAGTATCCTCAATTACTGGACCACATCTCTGCGGTCCACCTCCAGCCGTACATGTTAACATCGCTCTCATCACTAAGTGGAAGGTTAGGCCTCTCAGCCTGAAAACGTGTTTGTGGAGACGATCTAATTACTTTCTCAGACAGCTGATGCTGACAGCAGAGTGATGAGCCACAGCGGCTGAGACGACCGTGGAGAGAGTTTGTTGGTGTTTCTTGACAATTATCGCCTACTCTAACAGGTGAGGGAAGTACAGCTGAAACAAAGAGTCAATCAGTTGATTAGTTGATTGACAGAAAAATAATCTGCAACTATATTCATAGTAAATTTTCATAATTTGTTCCATAATTCCAAACATTCACATTTTCTTTCACTATTTTCTGCAATTTTATAGGCAAACAGAGAAAATGTCTGACTATGGAGTCAGTGTCAGTAAAGTACATGTATGTTGAATGACTATTATAGGAAACTACACATGGGCCCAGCTTTATAGCCTCTCTCGTGTCTTTATTTTGCAGCACATTTCACCCGTGAGACTTCCTAACGCAGCAAAACATCTTTACTATGGTGTCACAAAGCCACGGCCGGCAATTCTGTTTTTCTCATTTCTAAACCATCAGAATCCACCTCAACAAATGCAAAACGATGTATAAAATGATGCTTAAAGTCAGTGTTAAAACAATCTTAAGAGTCACAATAATGTCCAGTTTAAGGGGTCAAGCAAAGCAAGAAATATAATAAATATATATATATATAATAAATATAATAGACTAATAATAATTAGACTATGTGAAGATTCAGTATATTTACAAAGTTGCTATTTTGTGTCTCAAGCATATCAAGCTCAGCACAGCAGAGACTGGGCAACATTAGATTGAACCTCTCTCCCCAAAACCCCATACAAAGTCTGACGGCAACTATTATGAAGAGCATACTATGTGTGGAACGGCAGCAACACCAACCACAATATGACCAATCCCCTGGTAGGCATCCCAGACCACAGAGAGTATATACAGTACAGCAGTCAGGGTTTGACATTAACCATGCCACTAACAAAAAGTTAGTTTGCGGCCACCAAATACTCCATGTAGGTGGCCCCCTGTGGCTACCAAGAGAGAATATACCATATGTTTACAAAGAACTTTGATTTTTCAATTTAAAGAAATTAATCTAAAAATATTTTTTCAATCTGTTGATGTCACAGTTAAGGAAGGTGGCGTTAAGTTGTGTTAAATTGTCTTTTCTGTATTTGGTTTATATAATTTTGTGAATTTGTGCCACAAAATAACATGTGTTGGCCACCAAATGTAGGGGCCCCTCCCATGTGAGAGCCAACAATTGCAAGACATACAGTTTACACCATGCAGTTAATTATGAATTTAAGAGCATTAAACTTACAAACAAATCAAGGTTTGGAGCAGACAATCTCTTTTTGTAAAATGATGTTTCAGAGTGACAAGTGCCAAAGTACCATCGGTACACTGACGCACAGTAAATTTAGGTTGGCCGTGAATGCAGCACAGTGTAGCAGCAGTTTAGATGTAATTATGTCATGAGCAGTAACGCAAAGTGATACATACAGTACACCCACTGCTTTTGAGGGGAAACATTTCTCTAATCCTTAGCTGAATGTGAACTGAGTGGAGAAAAAAGTTAGCTAATGTGCGAGTAGCTATGTTGAGTTTCCCAAGAGGCAGATAACTGCGTATATGGGCTGTGTGCAAGACAAATCCACTATACTGCACAATAGATCATGGTGGCCGTCAAGCCTTTTAACTCGACATCAGTGCACTGTGAGGCTGCTGAAGTCCTACTGGACTCTAATTTAACCTACTTCTACATTCTCTGACACTTCTGGCAAAGTGAAATACATCTTTTTAAACTTATAGCTACATCCATTTTTGCACACATTTATGCATGCACGTTAAAGGGCACACTTTTTATACTTTTAACTCTCACGTTTAGTGCTTGTGTTTTGATATTGTTCTTTTGCACTATTCTTGTGTGGGATGTTCGTGCACCTCTGCTGTGACATGAGACTTCCAGCATCGGTTTCATACGTCAAACTTTCTGTCCTGCTGCAGAGTTCCCAGAAGTCGAGATGAGGGAGTCTGAGAGGCACCACGGGCGACAGAGCTGATCAACCTCTGCGGCCTGTGACGGCTGCTTTTTCTGTCCCTAACTGTACCTGCTAACGGACAAGAAGCCCTTGAGTTTGGCTGCGACTTGAACGCGTGGCTTGCTCACGAGGACTTAAACCATGGGAAGTATATTGTGACTTCTTGTGAGCTGCTACTCCTGCCTTTTTATAGACAGTAAATTTGACCAAGGTTGCTCTGATGGAAAACGGTGAAACAGGGTCCAGGTTGGAAATGGATGCAGTCAGTCTTCTTAGTGAATAAAAGTCATGCATGCTAAGCAAAGCCCTTTATGGATCAAAGGAGATTATGGCTGAAAAACTGTTCATTCAGCTTGTTGTGCAAAACATGAAGCAGCGCTGCTGACACCGGCATCTACTGTCTCCAACTTTGATTACTTGAATATCTTCATGTCTCTGATGAATTATTTTGTTTTTGCCAGCAAAGTAGCTTTCCATACTTTTAGCCAGAGAGGACTTTGGAGGACCAGTAAACCCATCACAGTCCATTATATATGCCCTTACTCAAGATAATGGCATGAAGCACAGGAATTTACTGCTATCTAATAACCTCGAAGCCACCTCCGTTTGCTAAGTCGTAAAAATCTAAACGTAGACCATCCTGACTGTGGGACAGATGGAAATTCAGGCCTGGGTTTCTGCATCTAAGGCACCCATCTGATCAGATAATGTGCTTGCTGACACTGTTCAGCAAAGACAAGAACCATGTGAGGATAATTCCGTGCCATAAGTCCTTTGAACCAGTTCATAAAAATACCTGAACAGAATCCAAGATTGACTTGTTCAAGTGGTGAGTACAGAAAAAAGCATTAATAGATCCCATAATTGTTGCTGTAGACGGTATGACTGTCTCATTCAGAACTCTTTTGACAGTCCACACCCTCCTGCCAAATCTCAATAAATCTATTTTCCAAATGGCTCACAAGGCAGTCTCCCCACCTCACCATCCCCGAAGACAGCTTTTTAAGTATCTGCGTGTATTTTATATCTCAAAGAGCTGAAATCAAATAAGAGGAAGATGCTGTCTCCAAAGAAAGCAGATTGTGAGAATGGAATATGAACCAGGTGCAGAGCTTGGAGGGTCTTCACAAGACTCACTACTGAATTTAATCTCCTGAAAATATTCAGGCAAAGCCTCCTTAGCTGACCTGCTGAACTCTCAGACGCTGCCTCTTACGCTCCACTCTCAGAGCACTTATGCCCCTATGTGACATACATCTTGTACAGTAGGATATAACTAACTATTAATATGGCTGCATATTTGTGCATGTGATTTCAAATGTGTTGAATGTTCAGCGGCCGTGAAAGAAACGATGCGCTTTATGTGCTTGTGTCATTTGAGTATCACGTGTTGGCGTAACACCATATAGCCGGGTAGGAAGGTGAGGCTGTATTATTTGGATGCATTTGACAGCAGGATTCTGTTACGTGGAATTAATAAACAACATTAAAAATGACTGTTTTTAACCAGGAAAACGCCTCACACTTTTAAAGGAGTGTTCTTGTCAAGACAGTAGCAGCGCACAGAACATATAACAGACTATATATGCATAAATATGTTGAAAGCAATCAACGATCAACAAAACAAATGTGATCCAAAAAAACTGATAAATAGCAATATAAAATAGAGAATTTAACTCATAAACACCTGCCACTTTAATGATTCCAATAAATTGTATAATTCCAATTGAACAATGACAGCTTGTCTCCAACTTGTAAAAGAGGTTTAGACAGCGTGAAAGGAGTTTGAACCATGTCTCTTACACATTACTAACATAGTAATACGCGCTGTCCCCATTAAGTTACGAAACATAACTGTTGCATGGATTATGTCCACGGCTTTTTTTTCTTTAAATGGAAATGGAAGTGCTATATTTTTGCAGTATTTTTTGTAAGTCTTCTGGCGGGTGGATGGAGCAGCAGTGTGTCACCACAGACTGGAGGTTTGCATCTTTATTTCTGTGTGACAAAGCTTAGGTGACATTTGCACATTATGTTGATTAAAAGCCCACCTTAATATGGGCGGCATTACATTTCCTCCAAAAACATATCAAATTAGTGGTGTGTTGCAGTATATTAAGTCATTTCAAGAGGCATTAGGTCACATACATATCAAATCTTGTATTTTGTTTTAGATTTATTGTTTTCACTTTTGCTAGTTTTTTGTTCAATAGCAGTTTATAAATGTTTCATTCCTTCAGGACCTGTTTTCTATGCACATGACAACCACACATAGCACCTGTTCAAGTTCACTACACTATTGATGACATAGGATAATGCAGTACACATCCGAAGCTTGTGTATATTCAGTACCTGTGTCTCGCTCACCTGCCAACAGAGAAGTTGGACAGCAGGCTTGTTGGGAAGCATCTCATTTCACATGTTAAAACTGTATGCTCCATCCCGATTTTGCTATTCCTCTGAATGACTGTGATGATTCTCAAACTGTGCACGTATCCTTTGATTATAGTTTTACTCTGAAGTACAACTTTTGATTTACGGCTTGCTGAACTTTTTGTGGATGAAAAGTATCCAGTTGCAGGACTTACAAGAGACTGATACCTTCTTTTAAACTGTAAAACCTTCTATTATGGAGAGAGAGAGAGAGAGAGGGAAAGGCAGGCAGGGAGGTTTTTACTCTGGATGTCATTTTATAGATCTTTCCAAAAGCTTCCCCGCTCTTGGAGTTTAGAGGAGTGAGCTCTCCCATCTGGAGATATATAACGGGCTCAATCCAGCAGGACCTGCAGTAATTGAGCTAAAGCTGTTGTGGCAAACTGTGTGGGCTCGGAGTCAATGCTCGGCAGAGGTGAGCGCATCAGTGGAAAACCTGGGTGGTACACCAGGAGGGAAGAGGAGTGATTGTTTAGTATGAATTCCATCAGTTATTGACTCTTCCCTCTCTTGAAGTATCACATGCAGGATAGCATTATCATCCCGTGCATAAATAAGAGCCTGAAAGTGAACCCTGACGAGGCATCTGCTTACATTGGCAGCGACTACGAGACGGAGCGGAGAGGTTCAGTGGCGGGTCAGCCACGATAGGAGCGTTTGAAAAGCAGGCGGAACTTTAGCGTTCGTTTGAGAGAGGAGAATCTTTTCCCCCTTTTACGCGTGATTTCATGGTGGCTGGTGAGATAGGAGGAGCACTGTTTGGTTTTCTTTGACTGATCAACATGGAGAGGCGGTCTGGATCCAGTGTGCAGACGCCGGTGACCTCCACACAAACTCCGACTCGCACTGGCTTCAGCTTCGCGAGGCAGACAAAGGCCGCTCCCTGCCATCGTTTTCGTCACGCGCCGTCAAGAAGGAGGGTTCCCAAAAGGGCTCTCTAGCAAACTCATCAACCCTGTATGCTAGAAATGACCTTTATATTTGGGGAGTGGTAAAATGGCTTTTTGCGGAGAACTGACGTCTGTCATGTCTGGAAAACAGAGCAGTGAGGAAGTCACTGTGACGTCCCAGAAATAGTCTGGCACATAACCCCCCTGTATAACTACAACTTTGGTTTTTCTAAGGCTTAAACCAACCAGAAACGAGGTGTTAATTTGTGAGCTTTATGGATGAAGGTAGGTGGAATGTTTGGACAGCACCAGGCTAGTGATTTTTCCCCCTGTTTCCAGTCTTTATGCTAAGCTAAGCTACCTGGCTGCTTGCTGTAGCTACTGTATGACACCACTGTCATATCTGTACGGCAAATACACACTTCCCACCTAACACTCGGCAAGAAACCAGGCATTAGTCTGTTTCTTTCTGCTTTGCACGCGGAACTCCACAACAAGCTGAAAACACATGTTTGACATATTTTGGCCTAATGAACCTGTTATTGCTAACGTGCTAACAAACAGAAAAACATTAGCATTGTTGTGTTTCAGGCCATTTTTGCAAAAGAGGTCAAATTGTCACCCTCTGTTCAGCTCTGTTTCCGTCTTCACCGAATCCAGAGGGAGCTGCTACGTTCTCCCCTATGTTCACTATTCCCCCTGAGCTCGTCATTACGAGTGACACTTCAGTTATTTGCATTTTTAGTTCACTGTGGTCTCATGGTCTCTGAAAAACAGAAGTGTATATTGAATTTAATTTTCAACGTGGAAGTGATCAAACTGCCCGAACGGAAGGTTTATACAGTTTTGTTTAGTTTTTTATTACAGTTATTACATGAGCAGATTTTCCAGTCTTGAGTCAAATTGATTCTAAATAAAAGATGACAGTACAGTAAGAAAATGTATAATTTCATCGAATTTTTTCTTTTTATTGTCCACGACTGCCAGAAAAGGTCCTCAAGACAAGCTACACCACCCAAAACAACCACTTGTACTAATCTATAGGGACACTCATTGGAAATCAGCATGTTTTCCCTCCGCAACTTGGATGGAAATTACAATTAAGTCATTTTTTGGCATTTTAATGCCTGAATGACATCAATAGTGACCAAGGAAAACATTCAAACTTGAGGGAAGTTATGGCTTATTATTGTAACCTTCTGCGCCTCAAACCGGCAATTATAAATTGGAATTATATGAGTCGGGGCGTGTAATAAAAGCTAAACTAAAAACCACAGAGAACAAAAGATGTCTCAATGTCAACCGGCAGGCCGCACCTCTGGCCCGACGTGTTGAAAGTGTGTGGGAGAGGACAGTGGCGTATCCCTGGGTGTTGAGGTTTTCAACCCTGAGGCGGCAAAGAAGGAAAGTTTCTTTTAATGTTGCGTGGGAATTCCATCTTTAAACCTCATTATAATCATGGTCTACTAGTCAGAAAGTTGAAACTATGACCAATAAGTGCAGGTTTAACTCCCAGCAGGCAGCACCCTAAATTCCTAGACATACAGATAGATAGATGCTGACTAAATGTCTATTTTAGTCAGGGGAAGGAGTGGTGAGATAGCGTTTCCATTTCTGGAGATCCTGGTTCGTCTGATCAAAAAACAATGTTTCAGAAGATGCTGGGAAAGAACCGTGATCCAACCTGATCCTCGCCGTCTGTATTCAAAAGTGACTTCATAACCCGAACCAGACAGAGCAGACAGGCAGCCCTTTTATGAGCACCATCACAGAGGACGACTGGAAAACACAAACCTCTCAGGCGGACGTGTGAAACTAATTCTGGTTGCGGTGTTTCATTACTTTCCCTTGCTCTGTTCCTGATTTTAGAAAGAAACACACACACACAAAAAAAAAATCAATTGAGTTGTAATTTCATTGGCGAGTCAAGTCAAAAAGAAATGTGTCGTGGCTAAATAAATGCTGACGTTGATGATCGTGACATCAGAGGTAAACTAAAGTCATTAGTTTGAAATGTCACAGACGCTCCGTTGACAGTTTTGTGATATGGATCAAAAACGTTGCTTTTTTGAAAATGCTTTTGTGTGTGTGTGTGTGTGTGTGTGTGTGTGTGTGTGCGTGTGTGTTTTTCCAAACAAAAACACATGTGGATCCTGTGCAGAAAGCAAATATTTATCCAGCAGCTTTAATTAGCGAAGCAATTTCACTACGAAATTAAGCATTTCCATCATAACTCAAGCAATTCTAACGCAGAAGCCTACACACACACACACACACACAGACACACACACACACACACAATATGCCAAAAAATCCACAAAATAGGGAAGACGAAATGATGTAAAAATAGCAACAATGTGGAAGCAATTTATGCTAACTAGGCTTTTATGTATGGTCGAATAATTGCGCGCATTTGAATTGTTGATGATGTTTTTTCTCCCCCTGTGTTCCCCCCATTGCTCACTCTCTCAGCAAAGATCAAAGCATGTGCACTTGAATAGATGTTAATGGTGCATGGCTGTCGTCTTAGTCCCGAGTGGTTGAGATCTCTACAGCGAAAGAGGAAAAAAAAAACAGCCAATTTGGGGGTCTGCGTGGACACAATTAGCACAACTTATGTGTGCACAGCTACAGCACTCCCATTTAACCTGCGAGGGGGGGGGGCTCGGTTTTCATGTAGGGAATATGATTTTCATAACCTTTCCCTCCCTTTGGCCTTTCCACTGCGTCTGAGGACTATAGATCAAGCTGCTGGCAGATGCAGAAGAAGCACTACAATTGAGAGTGAAGCTAATTCAAAACTAACGCGCGCGATTCGGTAGCGCCGCCGCGTGACATGATGAACTGTGTGATGAACGTTGGCAAAGGAGAACCTGCAGCTGAGAGATGGCGTTTTGTCTAACACAGCAGCAATCGCACGCAACTCATCCTTCAACATGTCCCACTGGTCAGCCCACCCACAGAAAATGTTCCGCCAAAAATGGGGAAGAACATAACTTATTATTTTCTTTTTCTCCTCTTTTCTTTTGGTGCGATGCTTTGCATGGCCGTAGCCTGAGGCATTGCTTTTACAGTCCTTCTCCCTGCTGAATTTAAATGAGCCAAAATGGTGCGGCCCAGACTGAGCAGGGGAAACAAGGTGCATTATGTAGGTGGGAGGTAACCGTGCCATTGAGAGACAATTAGCATGAAGCCCAGACCTTTGGAAACAGCGCGGAGGCTGCAGAGAGCGGGCCTGGCAGAATGAAAAGATTAAGACTTGAGAAAAGATAGCAGGGCATGGGAAAATCCAAAGGGAACCAGGCGACTGAAGTAGCCAATGAGCAAAGGAGGGACAATGAGGCAGTGAAAGTTTCTTTTTTCTTTTCTTTTTTTTTTTGGGGCTGAAAATGTATGTGCTCCTGTCAGCCGCCAAGTGTCTGCACATTCCTCGTACCTTAAACGTGCTTTTTGTTTGTACGTGACTTTTGTTTCCCGCTGCATATACATGCGCGGCTGTCAGGAGGGTGAAAGGCGGGCAAAGTGGAGGCCATTGCAAGCTATTCAGCTACAAAACTCCACCAGGTGTTAGCAAAACCGGGGGATCTGTTATGGGATTGCAGCTAAACGGCTGTCATGTACCAATGAGAAGCCCTGCATTGTTCTAATGGTTTTAATGAGCTGTCCTTTCCGATGTGTTTTCTTTCTGGATGTCTGGTTTGGTGGGGCAGATAAATTCAATCTGTGTAGTTCTGTAGTATAATAACGGGCACGGCTCCATCGAAACGTTGCCAACTCCCAAGCCACCCAGCGCAGCCAATTTTAAATTTAGGAAACAGATTATCCACGCCGGTGTTGTGGATTGTGACATTTAGCCCTTGCCATTTCCTACGGGCATCATGACTAATAACCGTCCAGGGTTCTAGCCTGGAAACAAGCACATGAGAAGCAACAGAAAGGTCAAAAGGAGCACTCGCAGCTGTTTTTGTGTACAATATGCGAGCTGTGTGTGCGTACACCTGCGTGTGTTCGACACGCATTCACACTGTCGCACCGGCACGCAGGCAGAAACACTAACGTTCCATAAACATCACAACAGGCTGAAAGATATGTGGGAATTGCAAATTTCAAAATGTTCATAAGAATAAAAAGGCTTTTCAAATGTTTTATCAGGTAGGAAACACATCCGGCATCTAAATTCAAGGAAACACACAGTGTGGTTTGGTGAGAAACGCTGAAAGTCGTTTGTTCAAACTCCACCTGGTACCTTTACCTTTAACAAGGAGCTGAATCCCTGCTTGCTGCTGCTTGTGTCTGCACTCTGATTCTCTCAATTTCAAGTCATCATTATTGTCCCTGCCGGGGGGGGGGGGGAAACTCTCCTTTTAGCCAGATGCATTAAAACATATAACATCACAAAGTTATATAAAAGTGCTTAAAATGTCCTTTGAACTACCTTGGAACAAGCAAATCAAGCAAATGGTATTAAAAAAAATTCATTCTGATAAAGTTAAACTTGTCCAGTAAAGCCTGGTAAAGAATATATGCAAGATAACAAAATTTCCTATTTACAGTGTGTGTGACATGTTTTGATATTATCTAAATTTGAGCTGGGGTATCCCTGTACTACACTGCTTAACATGTGCACATGTTTTTCCTCTTCTGCTGCCGGGTTCCCTCGGTTCATCACGGATGTTTGTTTTGCTGAAGTAAGATCTTGGCACCAGGACCAGCATTGTTTCCACTTCTCAGTAATCTCCTCTCTAACTCAGCACAATAAAATAAATGCTACTGTCCCGACCAAACCTGCGGCACACGAGTCCACAATAAGCCGCAAAAAATCCACAGGAAATCTGCCACATCCATGTTGGAGATACACGACTCACCTTTATTGTAGAGAAATACAGCTGATCATGGAGGATCATATGGCACTAATGCTGTTGCCATTCACAGTGACAGAATTGCAATGTTGAAGAATTCAGTTTAATTTCCAGAGTCACCCCGAAAATCATCAAGATGTTGATTTAAGTTGCAGAAGTGCAATTTAATAAAGTCAAAATCAAAATCCAATCTTGACTAATTAGGATTACAATGCCTTGTACTGTAGTCAGGTTTATAAGACATAATCATGCAACTTAAAGCTTTATATATATATATAATATATATATATATATATACATATTACTTAAAGCTTTATATATATATATAATATATATATATATATATATATTATATATATATATAATTGCTACCCTCATAGTTTTCAAATTAAGTTTTACACATTGTAAAAATAAAAGGGTTTTTTTTTTCCCTCCATTAAACTGCAGCTGAGGCCCTCAAAGTGCCTGTTACAACGAAGCAGTGGCTGGAGGAACAGTAAACATTTAGATAGCCAGTCCACCCACACCAGGCATATTTGGCCACATGGATACTTCTGTGTGTGTGTGATGTTATATTTTAGTCTTGAGGTTTTGGACCTGTCTGTGTGATTTGCTTGTTGACCATCATTTATGCATGTTTTTTGTGCGTAAGCCATGGATCACGAGTAATTCGTAGCAGACCCCTCTGGAAGATGGTTAGATGGAGTTGTGGTCCAACTGATCTCCAGTATGATTAAAGAACTGCAGAAATGGTTTTAAACCCTTGTTTAAAGACCTGTGGACTGGACGCCGTTTGAACGGGACATACGTGCTGTGATGTGCCTGAAGTGCTCGCCGTCCTCTTGGGCGCTGGGCAAAGAAGGGGTTAAAATGCGCTTCAAGACGGGACTTCAAACCCAAATCCTGTCCCTGTGGTGGAACTGCTAAACATCTAAAAAGTGACAAGGGGCCTCAACTGGCTGGCTGCTGTTTTCTGTTTGTAAGAGATCACAAACCATAAAGGTTGGGAGCCGCTGTTTAATTCTTTAGCAATGCATTGCGTTTAATAAGCGCGTCACGTGTTTTAATGTAAAGTAGAACAGAAGGAATAAGAGAATACAAATACTGAAGTACGTAAGTACACAACTTGAGGAAATCTACTTATTTCCACCACTGCAGAAAACGCACTTGAGGCCCCTTGTGAACTTGATGAATTGTGCCTTTAAACAGACCTGGGCACTTTGGACTTGACAGAGTCTGCTGTGAGGAAAGGTCTGGACATTGGATTCAGGGGTTTTGTGTCATTTCTACAGAGGCTCACAGGGTAGAAAGCTATGCGATGACATACACAGGAATGAGGACTCAAATGAGACAGTGGCTGAGAGGCAAAAAGGTTTCACTTTGTCAAAATTAAAAGCTGGCGTGCACTTCAGGGAAACAAGGCCCCACAGAGAACCGAGCAAAGCAGTGAGCGCTGGCTGGCTGGAGAGTGTACTGGATACACAGAGGTGCAGGTGTGTAGACAGGTGAGTGTTCACGTGATGTTTTAGGGCAGGCAATACAGCACACTGTGGACAACTGGTGGCCAGGTGAGGAATAGCATGGTCTCAAATGACAGGAGAGGTTAGTGCATACACTACGATAGGGTGGGTTGGACTTACAGGGCTTAATTTAGGGTTAATCATGATTTACGTCATCATTGCATCATAAAGAATCATTAACTATTTTTTGGGGGGCCACTTAGGGGCAGTGGAACAAGCTGTAAACACAACAGTGATCCAGTATCACTGTATAAAGTTGAAATTGGGAATGCGTTTTCGCAAACATTTGCATGTGTACACATTCAGCAGACATGGAGCGACGTTTGCATTTTTTTTTGGAGTTGCGTTTCTAGTCACCTGGTTAAGTAAATCCAATATTCACTCAACTTTTAGCTCTGTTCTGGTCTCAACCAACCCCTGAAGGAAGTATCAGGCTCTTTAGCTGCTTAATCCTTCACTATGTTCGCCAGCTAGTGCTGGGCAGGAAAAAGTACTGTTACGGGCCATAAACCCAAAAGCAAAGAGCTAAAATATACTAAAATGCTCCGCAGCTTTGAGGGGAATTGCAGAGTTGCGGAATTCTCTTTAGGTTCGTCACTAACAGAGACTCCTTTCACGCTTAACGTAGTTATTTCATCTGTTGTCTATAAAAAATATTGCTAGTGCAGCTGTTTAGGTTTTGCTGCAACAAAATTGTAAAATAAATCATGAAACTTTAGGTTGATGCTGGCCTGTACAAGCACCCCCCCCCCCAGGGAAGACTTCTGCAAACACTGTGTTCTGGTCATCAAACTCATCCCACTGTGTTCAAACCAAGCCATTGTAAACAATACCAAAATCTGCTTTGTCAAAGCAGAAGAAACCGGTGGACCAGCTGGGAGAATCCTCTCTCTCCCAGCGGTTGCCAGACACACAGTGAGTTAACCAGCACTTAAGTCAGCAGCATCTCCCCGAATTAGAAAACAATACAAAAGTCAGAATTCGCTGAAGCAGCAGAATGTCACACATGGGATCAGAAACAGATGTGTTGCCTCTGCGGAGCCTGACAGAGCGACTCTCTTGACAGCACAGCGACACTCGAGCCAGGGGTCTCATGACGACGGTGTTGTCTGTTTAGCATCCATCATACACTTCTATAAATGTTCTCAAGGCGGTGTCAGCCAGAGCCTCGCTTAATCCAAGCCTCGACGCTGGTGTAAAAACCACAGAGCTCGAAGAGGGAGCGAGGCGCTTTCCCGGAGATGGGACAGCCATCGTCGTCCTCACGCACACGCGCGTCTATCTTTCTCTTTCATTTCCCAGCAGCCCCGACTTGCCGAAGCCTTCATGTGTGCTGAAAGGCATCGGCTGGCTGCAGTACACACAGCATTAAAGAACACTTATCGAAGGCAATCCTCGCAGCTTTGATGCAGATGTGAAATGGAGAACGCCACTAAGATCGCGTTAATGTTGCTTCACATGTAAGCCCCCAGCGGATGAACCGGCGATTTGTCCATCAAGCTGCAGAGCCATATGAAGACTCTGCTAATGAGGGGAGGCATACTGAGTTCTCTGGTGGGATCTGAGGATGTGGGTATATACTGTACAGGGACAAGAGGTGTGAATACTGTAACCACTGACATCTAAAAAAGTGACATAGACCATTCAACCGTTATGTTTGTGCAATATTTCACTGATTTCTGCAGCTAACAGTAAAGAGGTGACAGAAAATGATGGGACATATAGAAGAGATGTCATGCAACAATTGTCCCACAGTCAGAGTCAAACCACGAATGTTGTAATCACACTAAAGCCCCGAGGCCACCAAGACATCTAAACTAGTACACTAATTACTTTAGGACCTACTATTGTTGAAAAAGCGCCCAGCTTTTGTATCTTGGTTTAGATAAAGCTCACGCTCACTGTCTGTTTAATACACATGCACACATTCACACTCGAATCAAAAGTCACTTAACACCAACCATTGAGAGTGAAACATATTCTTTGTTTAAGCAAAGAATGTGCTTTTAATTATGAGTGATTTAAAGTCAGATTGTAAGGAGGAGCTGTAGCTGTACGAGGACTCCGGGGCTCAGAATAATCAATCTTTATAAACAAGCTTTCTTGGAGGATTTTTAGGGAGGAACTCTCCGTTTCAAGGAAGTCACTCGCAGCTCAGTGCCACATCCGTTTCTAAATACTCGGGAAACTCTTAAATCAACATGGAAATCATCTTAATGAGAATTATGTTTTGATGACATTGGTGGATTCAGGGGTTGGGGGTGGGGTGGGGTGGGGTGGGGTGCAGGATCATTACTCTATTGGACCTCCATGGATATCGAAAGGCGGCTCTTAGTGTGGAGATCTGCAAAACACATTATGGCTGACTCGTTGGCTCGACACTTTTTGAAAATCACTTTTGTGCCAATCTGAACTCTGCATCTTCAGGATTTTATGAAGCGCACACACACATGATTACTTTGCTGCATGGCTCTCCACAATGAGAACTGTAATCATGTGCGGCGGCTGTGCATGGTAGCAAGTTTCTTGTGTCATTACTAACACAAATAGCTTATTGCTCGCTGAAACAGCACCCAGATCCATTTGAGTTGACAGGAATAACATATGTTGTGTTTTTGTAAGGGCCATGTCCTATAATGTAACATGCAATGTTTGCACTTAGGATATATACTGCAATTAATCCTTAAACACATCATAAGCTCCTCTGCCATTTGGTGGAGTCCAGCAGCCATCTGGACAATATCCAAAAACAGCACCCGCCACCCCCCAAGAAAATCAGGAAGACAGATTCATGTCAGTCCTCATGAGTGTTTTACATCCTACCATACTGTAGAACAATGTACCCTTTGTGTATACAAGCCTCTCCTGCTTACCTATAGGGAGGAGATGGGGGGGGATTTTCTCCTGGAGTTGCCTCCGCCTGATATCTTTCAGGGCCTGCCATGCTACACCAGAGATGCTGTCGGGTTTGTTTGAATTCATCTCCTGTCTACTCGCCCCACCACCCACCCACGCTCTCATTATCATTGTGAGTGCTATTGTCGTCGCAGCATCAGCGTGGTACAGCCTTCCCAAAGAGGTTTCGGTCAACAGAGCTCTCTGCAGGACCGTGCCCCTCCGTGAGCCCGTAGTAATTTACCCAGATTCGGGCTGTCACTCTTCGCTCGGATCACGGCTCCCTGCGCTTTCTCCCGTGGCCTCTCTCCCCTCGATGACGGAGAAGATAAGCATGTTGCATTCCGAATCACTGAGCTACGACAAAAAAGGGGTTCTGCTCAATAAGCCAGATGTAAATAATTGTTGAAAGTAATATAGGGCCCTGCGTCGCAGAGTCCGCTTGATGTTTTGCTTGGCTGAGAGCGACGTGGCTCGGTTTCATTCGGGTCCTGAAATGCCGTTTAAAATGTTTTGTTCAGACCCTGTATTATTTAAAGACTGCACAGAGTGAGCCCTGAATATAGAATACCTTAACACCCAAATGATTTGGGGTGGGAGGTAGTCTCAGCTTGAAGGTGACAATTTTATAAAACTGCTAACACTTACATGCATCTAAATCGGTTGCTTACCACTACAGAAAAGAAACGTATCTAGAGCAGCTTTTAAATAAATACTTTTTTTTTATTCTGTTATTGGCTTTTTACAGGTACAAAGCATACAGCATGTTATAGTTTTATCAAAAGTGGAAAATACTGATGTTACATAAGTAACAAATGTAAAAAATAAGTCTTCAATCTTACTTTCCCCGAAAGTAAGAACATACATTTCAGCATATGAAAATATCCATAAAAACACAGCTTAAGTAATTTAAGTTAATAAACAGTACAAAAATGTAGAAACCATACATGTGAAAATAATGGACACCAACAACAAATGACTCCATGATTTCACATGAATTAAAAAAAATGTACACAGGTTCATAGTGTTTAGTTGGGGTCATGTTTATAGGATCCACACATCATCATCATCGTCGTCGTCGTCTTTGTCGTTGCCTGAAAAACACACTAGCAGAAAATGCTAACGCCAGTTTGTGACAAACAACACTATCCCCAAAAACCTCCTCTCCTACTGAACTTAGGCCAGAAAAACAGAGGAGGAAAAGTCCTCCCCCGTACTGAAATCCTCAAATGTCTGTAAGGCAGGCGACTTGATTAATCCTCAATCTTGGAGCGTTTAGCCAGTCTTCTGTGAGAAAACACACCAGGGCAAAGACAGACACAGAGAGAAGGGATCATAACATTGGTGGGGTCTGTCATACCGTGCGAGCAGAGCGGTGTACTTACTTTCACACTGAGGGCTGTGTCCTGTCACCTTGACACACATGCTTCCTTTTAAGTAAATTAAAAATTGACCCTGAAAAAGACAAGAGACCGGGAGTTTTCTGTTGCTCCACGGCCCATTGGAATTCTCTTCCTGTGAGTGTTAACAATATCTACCTTCTTATCTCTCATCTGTCAAGTTGTAGACGTTTTTGGAAAGGAGAGGCAATATTGGTAATAAAAAACAGAAATGTTTGATCAAGATAACATGAATGGAGCTTTGCAGTCACTAAATGGAATTCAGACATGGATTTCTTTATTCTCTTTTTTCTTTTAGCCATTCAGTGTCAATGGATACGTTGTAATGAGGCCCCGGAGAGATGAATTGCACGATTGTACAGTTGATTTTGGACCTGGAAAAGACTGGTAAACTATTCCAAGGTGGCTAATGACAAAATCTGTCATGTTACAGGTGTCATTTTTCTGCCTTACTGCATTGAAAGTCGTCTTGAATAATGTAAAAAAAACATGTAGTCCAATGTTCTCTTGAAATGTACAGTCTTCCTTTTTCTTTTTTAAATGGAGAACATCACCGTATTCTACAACATTGCAATAAATAGTCTCATACATATTGCTCAGCTTCTCCTTCATTTAGAATGGTCACTGAGCCATCTCCACTGTTCATTTCAATGTCTTTTGTTGCCGCGTTCTCGGGAAGCAAGGCTAAGTCCTTGAACACGTCTACATAATGTCCAAAGCCGGGGCCCCAATTCAACAGATTGTCCCAGTTGAAGCCACCAGCTTGCTGGGCCAGTCTGTGGGGCAGGGTGTAGTGCTGGTCAGTAGGGGGCATCTGGGCAACGCCAGGCCCTCCTTCTGCCCTCCGGCTCGAGTACCGCCTCTGCTTGAGCCTCCCACTGTAGTCCTCATCGTCAGCGTCTGACTCGTTGACTTGCGAGAGCTTGGGAACTCGGGAGCTGTAAGACACCGGTTTGTCCCGGTCGTACTCCATCTCCGAGCAGGTGAAGGAGTCATGTGAGTCACTTTCTGAAGAGGACTCTGGTGCAGGGATGCCATCAGCAGGGTTGCGGACCCTCGACAGTGGCCTGCGGCAGTCCTCTTCCGAGCTGGAGCGCCCGTGGTCAGCGCTGCAGATGCTGGGGTTGCGTGGGCGCGGGGTGTTTAGCCGCTCCACTTCCTCAATGGACAGCCCCACAGGAGGCCCCGTCTCTAGGGGGATCTGCTCAATCGGCTGCTTGAGCCGACTGCCAGGCCTTGAGCTGTGGCCGTGGCTGGCCATGGTCTGCGGACTCTTGCTACGCCTCCCCAGCCGGGTGGCATAGTTGAACATGGGTGGTGGCTGGCACATGTCATTGTGCAGGTCCAGCGGGCTGCCCTCGCGGCGAGCCAGGTTGAGTTCTCTAGTTGGAGTGTTTCGGTAAAAGGAGGAGGGCTTGGTGAACGGGGCTGGGGAGTGTCTGGAGAGAGGATTCGGGGTGGGGCATGCTGAGTGGGAGTGGCTGAGGGGGGTGGACCTCAGTGCTTGGGTGTACTGAGGCTGATAGGTGTAACTTGTTGCTCCGAGGGGTAAGGGAGACTGTCTGGCGAAGCCCAGCGGGCTGTGTCTCTGGATGGAGAACTTGGGCGTGTGGCTGCGGAACTGCTTGTAGTGTTGGATAATATCTGCATCTGAAGGTGCGATACTGCTGGCATTGTCTATGTCATAGTGTTCAATATCTGCTTCTGGTCCATTACAGGGGGCGCAGGGAGCACTGGGGATGGTTTCATTGTTGTGGGGAATGTCTGTTTCATCATAGATCAGATAAGGGTTCTCCCTCTCAATGATGTCCGGTTTGGGGTTCCCTTCTGGTTGCTTCCGCACCGTCATGTCATCTCCGTATGGCGGGATGTTATCTGGGTCATCAAACGCTACGTTCTCGCTACCCTTTTTCTTTTTCTTCTTCTCCTTGGGCTTCTTCTCCTTGGGTTCCTTTGGCACTTTAGTCTTGTTGCGGCCCTTGCAGTGGTTGCACAGGATCAGGCTGAGTACCACCAAGGCAAGGACAGTGGCACAGCTGCCAACAATAGCAGGCACCGCCCAGATAGGCAGGACCATTGTCTCTGCTGTGGGGCTAGGGCTGCAGACAAACCCTCCATTGTTGGCCGTCTTGCAGATTGTACCCTGAGGGCACTGGACACCTAGACAGGCCACCAAAGTCTCACAAGTCTTGCCTGTGTATAACTCGGAGCAGATGCAGGTGAAACCTGAGCGGGGGTCCGGCACACAGCTGCCATGGTTCTGGCAGGGATTAGAGGCACAGTCGCCAGTCGGGACACACTGGTACGTGTACCACTGGTTGACGCACATCAAGCCGTCCCAGCATGGGCTACTCTCACACAGGTTGGGACCCCTGCAGCCGATCACGACAGATGAACTAGTCTTAGATAAGGTGACGAGACTGTGATCTCCAGTAAATGGCAGGTTCTCCCCATTGTACTTCACATAGGCCAAGCAGCCGTCAAGACCTGCAAAAGAATGAGAGAGAGAACTGGTTCAGATAACAAGAAACAGCCACCAGCAGCTAACAAGGACACAACAGTGGCCTGGAGGAGAATCATTTCCGATTGCCACCAGACTGATGGGTTCTCTGCCGACGCTGGATCGCTTCCTTGTAAATAACAGGAGCTGGGAGCCATAATCAGAGCTAAAGGAATTTTGTTTTGATGGGTAATTGGTTCAAGCTTAGGACAAAAAAAAAAAAACAAGCAAAATTTCCTCCTAAAAAAGAAATCACATTTTAAAAATGGGCAGGCCAATTTGAAAGAAATATGAAATATTTTCTAACAGAGAATCCATCATCAGAACCATTATAGCTTCGAGACATACATCTGGGTTGGATGAATGTTTCTGTGTCTAATTCAATCTTTTGCTTCGTGTGTTGCCTAACAGCACTGCCTCACCGATGTAAATAGATTTTTATTGAATTTATCCCAGTGCAAATGAAATCCATTTGTGTCTTTTCATTAGCTCTTGAAAAGTGAGTACACAACAGAACATGACGGTTCAGACACACATTGAGGTAAGGGTTAACAGGCAGCCTGCCACAGATCTGCGTGCTCAGAATATGCTTGTTTTATAAATGCCCCGGTCTTTGTGTAGAAAAGGTCAACAAATCACTGAAATTGCAAATTTTAACCATATTAGTCCATAGTATTAGGTTAGTTTCCCTCCCTTTTAAAATTTACTGTGTTTCATTACCTCCCCCTGGAAACCCTCTCTTTCACCTTTTCCAAACTGTTCTTAACTCATGCTCGACGATATCTGATCTGTGATTTAAGTCTAAACTAAGATGAGAGTCCGTGGAAATAAGACAAAAACACTAAAAGTCCTCGGAGGCAGGCGCCCCAAGACAAAGTCAAATTAAATCAATATTAGTTATTTTGTCTATAAATGATACTCTGATTAAAAAAAAAAAAAAAAAAACATCCATTCAACAACAGCAAATTCATAGCAGGTAAATCTCAGCAGTGTCAAATAGAAACAGATTTCAGGCCAGTTTCACAGAGTCTTCTTGGACGGCCACCAAATATGGTCAGCAGTTTGCACAGCAGACTATTAATTCATTTGTACTGGATTTCGAAGGGCTCACAAGCACATTCACATTTACATTAAACCACATACATGCAAATATAGTGTACATGCAACAAGGGTTTGATTGTCAAAGTTAGATTTAGTGAGGGCAATATCTAAACGGAGATTTTTAGACTGTAAACATGACAAATGTCTTGTCAAAACATTACAAAAATCTAGTATTTCCCTATGAAATGTTTTCTTAAGAGTAGAAAAGCCTCTGGGCCAGCATTTAGATCATCTTTGCACACTAAAGCTGTCTGATGAAACTCATAAGCAGCTAGCAGCTCCTTTAAAGGAACATGACCCATTCCCAACGCAAACATTAAATACTCTGAATTGAAACTACATTTTAAAATGACACTATGTGCACAAAATATGATTTCTTTGAGCGCTGCAAAAATCTCACTTATCAACTCTTTTTGTCAGGAGCAGTCGTGGGTTAAGGGGCTTCCTCGAGGGCACCTCAGTTGTGGTAATGAGGGAGGGAAAATCACTGCCCAGATTTATCAAACTGCACAAGCCAAAAAAAAACAAAAGGTTTTCAGCGCTCACGAATGACTTGAGCTGATGGCCTACTGTCCCATTCCTCCCCAACCCAAACACACACTAAACACACTGTCGAGCCTCACCTGCTGCAGTTTTCTGCTGAGCAGGTCCGGGTGGGATCCCCCCCAGGGAAAAGGTTAAAACGCTGAGACCTCCAAAGTCCTGGGTGGCATGCTGGATGACCCTGGGGTGGCTGCCATCTACCTGGAGCACCGTGGCCGAGCCGTTCTTGACCAGCCGGAGCGTGTGCCACTGGCCGTCTGACAGCACTGCGTCTCCCACAGTCCGCTCCACCTTCCCCCCGACGCCCGCATCTGAGATGTAGTGGATGTTGCCATTCCTCAGCTGAGAGACGGAACAGAGATGGAGGTTGAGTGCAATGGCCACACATCGTCCACTCAGAATGAGTTGAAGATGGGCCCACGGGTAATTGGAACACAGGAAAATATCAAAGCAGACAAGTCAACTTTAGATGCTTTGATTTCGTTGGCCGCTGTAAAAGCATATTTTCCAGTGTTGAAATGCATAAAGAATGGTGTGATCCCTTCTATGGGAAGCCTTATCGCCAAAGATCGAAAACAAAAATGCAGCTTGACGCTCATAAATCTTTCTCCCAGCGGGGACATGCGGCACTTAATCATGTTCTCACGACTTGTGTGTGAGTGTGTGTGTGTAGCCAATGTTGTTCAGCCGGAAGATGATCAGAAGCTTGCTAACAACAAATTCAGAGGAAACATGCAAACGCCCACTGGCGAAGGCTCTTTCCAGAAAAGCGAGGACAAGAGTGTGTCTTTAAAAGAGATTCACCAAGCTCACTTTGGCATGGGCAACAAATTTGCGGCGTACATGTGCATGGTAATCTCATATGTGCACTCCCCACTTCGATGGAAAAGTAATCCCGTTCTTCTCCTTCTCTCCTTCAAAGACTCCAAAACTCAGCAATGATAAGTAGCTTCCGGAAGAACTGATTTAAAATGGGAAAAGAGGAAAGTCCATCAAGCCAAAGAATACCGAGTGCTCTAAACCTGGAAAACCAATCATGAAGCTTATCTATTAAACATCTTGAGTTTTACGTCTCAGTATATATAGTTCTGACTCTCAACATATGTACATATACAGTATGTATTCTCCTGTGGCTCTACCCTTTTTTTTTTTGTTAGGCGTCATGCTACTTATAATACTTTTCTGGACAGTTTGGGAAGCTGTGATGGTGCACCAGAAGCCACTCAGAGCTGGAAAACAAAATCATACGAGAGAAAGTCTGATACTAAAATGGGAAGGGGCTGGTGGTGGTGAGGGTGGAGGGGGTCTAAAAGGAAAATTGAAGAGGATGAATGAGTGCTCAGGCCTCTTGGGCAGCTGCCCAGGATCAGTCGGACGGAAAGGGGGGGTGCGCTGAACAGGATGAGATGAGAAAAAAAGGAATTAGACTAGCTGACAAAGACCCATATAGTCTGCCTATACAGTAGTTTATACTCGGAGAGAGTGTGTGGGATGGTGACTGGTGTTGTAAGCTGTGAATCAAAGCAAGGAGACGGTGTACAGATATTCAGACCTCCATTACAACTTATTCTGTACAAACAAAATTAAACTGATGATGGGCTCGTGAGGTCCAAATATTCAGGGCGCCTTTCAGTGTCAGTGTACTGTATGTTACTGTATGTGTGCTTTTGGTGATGCAACATCATCATCGTCACCATCTGGCCGCCACATTGCAGGACCTCAGCTCTGTCATCTCAAACGAATGGATGAGCCAAAGCTGTGCTGACGCATTATCGTACGAGCCCCGTGAGTTTGCAACATGTGGCTAGTGACTGATCCTAACATTAACAGCGGCTTTTGTTTTGCAAATGATCTAAAGAAAAAGCCACGCTAAGCTGATTTTGCTGTTGATTTGGGATAAAGTGTAATGTGTACACAGGACCTTTATTTCAGACATTCTCATCTCATTTGCCACTACAACGGGGGCAACTTAGAACATCCTCCTGTGAACATTTCTAGCAGATCAAGGGGCACCGTCCACGCAGAAGGCTTTTATTGTGTAAATGTCTACCAGAAGCGTTGAGCTAAATTAATAGAACTAATCACGCGATGCATGATAACAACGCTTCTCTCAAAAAGCGAGACTCTAGGGTTATGACTATGTTGCTTTTCTGATGCTGTGAAAATACATTATGATGAATTCACCATGTGAGCCATATTGTAAGTACTATTCTTTCCCACAGCCTCTGTCTGGAACTAACCTTCATGAGTTTGCATAGACTGCTATTAATGCAACCTTTTTCTCCGCACGTTGCCACATCATTATGCCTGTAGAAACAGGCCCAGCTCTCACACATCCTTCACTTCCTCTCTGTTCATACCTTAACAGTGGTGTAGTTGCTGCTCTCTTGCACATGCAGCAGGGTGCCGCCCTTGCTGCGTGTCCTGAACTTGACCTCCAGGCTGCTGGGACGGGCGGGGTCAGAGGTCACGCCCTGCAGCGAGTGCCTCAGAAGGACGTCCCGTTTAGGGCCCTGCTTCAGGGAGTAGTCCAGGCGGCCGGTACCATCCAGCGACAGGGCAGTGTCTGCCGTCATGTCTGTGGGAGAAAGACAGAAAATATCCTCACAGGAGTTTCACAGGCAAACTTAGATTTCCCCTCCGGAGCTGGCGGACACTCACACTCAGATGATTTTCCTAATGCGACTGCCATAACCACAAGTAGGTCCTTACATTCTCACCAGTGGTTACAAATACCTTCCCATCAGTGAAAGATGTAGGTCAGTCCACAGAACAGCTGTGAGCCCTTGAGCAAAGCACTGAACCCATACCTGTACCCTCTTCAGAGCTTCACATAAAGACCTGATTTTATACCTGTAATCCAAAGATTTCTGCTAATTGCTCGATGTAATAAAAAGAGTGTGGATCTATTATTAGTTTGTGTAAAACTAACTAACTAAAACTTGTGTAAAGTACACTCGTGCAAAGATTTGGTGGACGCTGATATGCAGATTCGTGCTGCTGACCAATAGAAAATGGCTGACTTTAGAGGAAACCTACAGCCAGAGAGTCGAAAACAGACGAAGCTGTCGTAGCTCATTAGCCCGGCTGCATAACGTGCACACAATTTTGTCATTTCTCATACACCTCATTGCTTCCTTTTGCGTAGAGGATGTTTCTTCTTGTCATTCACCTTTGCTGAGGCTGAAACGCACCACTCTGAGAGAGTACGCTTGAGGAAAAGTGCCGTGATCCTGTTCCGTGCCGTGAAACAAACCAGCAGATTTCCCACAAGTTCTTGTTACCAGTAACAATATGAAAGGTTCAAAATAAATGTGGTCATTTTTATTGGTAGCATTGCTAAATGTGCTGTAGCACCTTACACAGTAGCTGGCAGGTTTTGTGGGTCTCACAGCCTGTTTTAGTTCTCTGATGTCGAGTCTTGAGTATTTATACAATGAAATACACTGCTTTGAAGTGACGCTCAGAATGCAGTGATGTGGCCTATATTAAGCTACATGGTGCAGCTCATGAGGGAAGAATCATAAATAGTCATGATAGAATATTCCTTAGTAAGTGCAGCCTCAGCAATAAAAAATACACTTCACAGGCACGTACTTACATTTCTCACAGAATTTGCCAGTGAAGCCATCCACGCACTGGCACTGCTGCCAAGACCAGTGGTCTAAGCAGGTGCCCCCATGTCTGCAGGGGCTGGCGGTGCAGGCTCCTTCCAGTCTTGGACATCTACAGACACAACGGCACACAAACCGACAATCAGATTGACAAGTGAGCCGCACAGTCGGCAGCCAGGGGGTCCGCCGAAAAAGAAATTCAGAAAAAAGGGGCAGATGAGCTGTGATTTCTCTCCCCGTGCTGCAATAGAAAAAAACCCATAAAGAACCCCAAGAGAATTAGCATATTAAAAGATCTGTCCTCGCCTCACTATTCACCAGCAGGACAAAAAAAAAAGAACAAAAAATCTCCGGAATTCTGCAATTGGTTTCCCCCCTGTCAAAAATCTGCCATTTGTATTTAAAAAAATAAAGCACTTTTAAAAACTCTCGAGAGGGTTTGAGAGTGTGAACAGATGTCCCACAGCGAGAGTCGAGGAGGTTAGAGAAGACGGACAGATGGGAAGAAGAGGGAGATGATGGAGAGAGGGTGAAAGCGGGAGTAGGAGGGGTGGGGTTGGGTTGTGCGGACCTGTCAAGGATGCCACGCGATGCCAGCGCCTGACTGGGCTCCAGCGGGCGGCCGTTGACGGCGAACTCCATGATGCAGCCGACAAAGTCGTGGGTGGCGACCTGACCGCGCCGATGAAGGACGGGTTCTATTGACCTGACGCCTCCCACCGAGAGCCTGTTGGGCTGCACGTCCAGGATCCTGCACACACACACAGATGAACAGAAGCACACAAAGACTTAAATACACACAGACACAAAAGGACATATGCACAGAAATCCAAGAGCTTTCAAACGCATTCAAGTATTCAGAGGTATGCACGCACGCACGCACGCACTTACACAGAGAGACACTGCAGGTCAGGGAGTTTCACGACAACGCGGTCCCAAGACCCTTACAAAATAAACCTTCTGCAGACCCGTGGCCCTCCCTCATATGCCAAATCGATCTCTCTCTCTTTCTCACTCTTATTCATACACACACACACACACACACACACACACACACACACACACACACACACACCCATATATACACACAAAAACCACATGTACAGTCTCAGGTTTTCCTCCCACAGGGCCTGGCTCAGAGCTGTCTGCGTGTAAAGTCAACGATCATCCAGTAATATACTGAAGGTTTACATCATATATTGTGTATTTACAACAGATGACTTCATTTGGACTTTGAGCCACTTTTGTATCATCATGGCACAAAAATGTATTGCATATTACATGTCGTCCCGATGCAGTTTAGGACAACATAAACGCTTCAGTTCTCCGCAGAGCTGCATCCGTTTCTGTTGAGGGATATTAAATCGCAAACACTCAGATTCCGTGTTAAAAATGGTTAAGAATCAAGTGAGACTTTGAACGGACATTTTTAGACGAGTAGGGATCACGAGACAAAAAAGGGCTGGTTAGCCAACACCCACAAGTTGTTTAAATTGCCTCTTGCTACGATGCAGCGTAAAGTTACACAGCAACTGGAAAAAATTCAGCAAGAAAAACTATTGGTTCTGTATTATTTTCCATTACTTTGCCAGACGTGGAAACTTTTCCAAGCCTTGGAACCGAAACTGTCAACGCTACTTTAATGTACACAGTTGGATCATAGAAACGGAACACCTGCGTGCGGCTTCCTTACCAGTCGGTGTGTACTGCCACGTTGCTCACGGCACAGTAGCCTGGTTCTTGGTCTTCGCCACACACGTCCACAGTCAGGGATGCAGCCTGCACGATGATCGGAACACACACACACACACACGGGCGTCACGAGGGACTGTCTATAAGACCAGCAGCTGTTAAGTCACACTGCCTCCGTCGGGAATTGTTCCTGGAGGAGACTCAACTTTCTTTTTTCTTTTTTTTTTTGTTGGAATGGGAGACTGTGCTCAAACACCAACAAGCTGTTTCAGTCATCGTTTTGTGGCACAAGCCGACCCATTAAACACCCGATGAATATCAGTCACTCTGTTTCTCCATCTTTATAACCTCTGTCACGTGGGAGTGAGTATGTCACTGTCTGTTATATCCGTTAACCGTCCTATTTCGGACGCTTTGGGTAAAAACATCAGATAAATAAATGTAATGTGGAGCCAAAGAAGCTCAGCTTATTGGGAAAAGTAGCCTCATGGTGAACTTGGTCACTTTCTACTAACTGACAAAATGCAGGCTAGCTGCCTAGCTGGCCAAATATTGCTGAGCAATTATACAAAAATATTATTTTGGGCATATTTGGGTCTTGGGTTTACGTGGGAGAAAAACACATTTTTTAAGCTTGGAGTCATGACAACTGCTTCACTTAAGAGTTTTATCTGATCTGAACACATTTGTTCTTAATTTCATGCAATAAAAAAGTCAGTACCTTTTAAGGAATTATGTAGAACATGTATGCACGCTCATTAATAAAAGCAAAGAACAAACATAGTTAACAGTGTTGGTAGGTGGATTTTGTTACCGTTGGACAGAGCCATGCTGGCTGTCGGCAGCTTCCGGCCTTTGTGCTAAGCTTAGTTAGCTTATGGTGGCAGTTTCATATTTGCCAGACAAACACGATTGGTATCAATCTTTAGAGATTTAAAAATCTTTAAAAGCATCATGTTTGCCACATGATTCCCTGCCTCAGTATAATTTTATTTTGTGCACATCTTTAGGACTGAAAACCCATTAGAGTGTGTCGTAACCTTCGCTGCAGGGTTCTGGTTCCACCCATTTAGGGTCACTTCAACCAAATAAAATTATTTCTCCCTGACAATTTGTGAAACTAAGTCTTGCTCAATGTTTAGTGTGAGCTTTGCCCACCAAATGGCACGTAGGCCAATTATTTTTCAGACCTTCATCCCAGTGGCTGATGGGAGAGTGGCATAAAAATGCCATACATTACAGCAAATATTTCCTACTCCCCATTAATGGCACTAAAGCCTTCACCAGATGTGGGTTAGTCTCTCGCGTTCTCTGTGCTCTGAGAGGGAGCCACCCCACCAGGAAGAAAAGAAATGGGCTGGTGAGGAAACCGTCCGGGAAAAGTGTGCGAAAGTGTTGAAAAACTGGGGCAATCACGCTCCACCTCTCCTGGATCTTAAATAAACACGGACCACACCGGCCCGGGTTCTCCGGCACAAACCATCCAGGAGAGCGCGACCCCACCAGGCGAGTCAGAGTAAAACACACACTCAAGCACACCGACAACAGCGGGGCAAGGGAGTACGGCGCTCATTTGTCCCAAACGCATTCGCGACTCTCAGAAGCGCCATAAAGAAAGTCAGAACCATATGAACATTTTATTAATGTCTTTTCCGGTGATCAAAGGCGCTGCAGCCATGCCTGCGTGCACGGCACCCACCGTCAAGTGTCTCACACTGTGGCAAGAAAGATTCATCTCCAGAACCCCCTTGGAAATGAAATACCGAATGCAACACGAAACAGATTAGGAGCGTGTTTTTGTGCTTGGCTAACATTAAGGGAAATGTGAAGAAAGCGCCACTGGAGATCATTGTTTTCCTAATGACTAATATGATGGAGGGACCTTAGTATTGCTCTCTGTTGTGGTGCTGAGTAACTGCTGCTTTGTGCTTGTTTCTAGGACAAATAATTCAGCTAATCAGACGTTTGATGATTAGCACCAGGAGCTAATCATCAATCAGCGACAGCGGGTCCTAATCCGTCAAACTACATTGGCAAACCTCATTCACAGGAGAGTTTGCTGTTTCTTTCAGCTTAAAATAAACTTGCTGGGCTCTCGCTTGGATGTCCTCAGCTGTGATCTTTTCCAGACAGTCAGTTGCTGTCACATGGTCACACCAATTGTCAATAATTACATTTATTACTCTCCTACTGGCCCATGTGGTATCTCGCCAAGCAGATCGCTTTGTTTTTGTCTGCACAGATTTTGAGGCTTCTGTCGTCAACTTTTCCCGTGTGTCCTGTCTCCCTGATTGTTAAAGTGTGTTCACCTGTTCCCCTGTGTTCACCTGTTGTTCATCCCTCGTTAGTGTCCTGTGTATTTAAGTGTGTTCAGTTGCTTGGCTCCCTGTGGTGTCGCTGTTTAGGCGCCGTTCTCCGTATCAACGTTCGATAATAAATCAACGTTGCGTGTACAGCTGGTTGCGCTACACACAAGTGCGTGACAAAAAAAACAAGTGAAATCGATTTTATTGTGTGTAATCAAATAAAAAAAAAAAACCCATCTATTATTAGACACATTGGCAAAATTGCCCGAGCATGAGATCCTGTTGTACTGTGAAACTCAACATGCCAAGACAAAAGGTCCTTTCTTGTATTTGACAATGAAACGGCTTCGGACGATGATGATTCTAACAGTGTCTG
Source organism: Gadopsis marmoratus (assembly GCA_036023855.1). Classification (NCBI taxonomy): domain Eukaryota; kingdom Metazoa; phylum Chordata; class Actinopteri; order Centrarchiformes; family Percichthyidae; genus Gadopsis; species Gadopsis marmoratus. Next base: position 63,286 of record JAVQJF010044970.1, on the reverse strand, counting down.
CGAACTTCTCCCCTTTTTGATTACTTGGAGCCTCCATGATGAAGTAGTGCGTGACCGTGGTTTCTCTCTGCTTTTTTTGACCTTGGCTCGGAATTCAGGAGGCAGCAGCTGAGAACAGACCTCAAGCCTGACCACCGAAGTGACCCACAGCACCTTTTGCAAACATAGTGATCTGGTTGACTTTACGCCGCCTGAGGGAGTTGGCACTTGATGCATGACGCACACAAACATCTCTCTGTCATTCTTCAAGAGCCCTTACATGCTATTCACAGGGCATTATATGCAGACAGTATCACAGTTCTCAAGGTGTGCTGTATTCCTTTCCATCCCGTCACTCTGCAACATCTCAAAACTGATGATTTAATGATTTTACCAGCTTCCTATGAAACTCTCAGTGCACGGTAGGAAATGACAGATTTGAAGTCCAGCAGGAGTGCTACATTATGGAAGGTTTGATAGGGCCTGTTTGGAAATTATTTTTTTTTCCCCCCCTCTTTCCTTGCCACTGCATTGCTGGCAGGGAGAAGCCTCTCACTCAGAGCACAGGAGACAGAATTTCAACCTTCTGGGTCATTTTGGATCCTCGTATTGTAAATCACAACGAGCAATAAAATATAATTACAAACCATGAAAACCATAAGCTGAGCTACCCGTGGTTAGGGGGAGTTTAATTATCATGTGATGGTGCAAAAAAGAATATAAGGCCAAATTTGGATGCAGGTTTCAGCTATAAAAGCGCAGGACATAAATGCTATTGATAGTGCTGCCCACGTTGTAAGTCCACATACAATGTGGCATTTTCGCAGTATTTTTGCTACTGGACCCACTAGAACTATTGAGCCACTAAATGAAAAGTTTTTCATGAATGCATGATTACAAACATTTAAGATGTGGGCTAAACTCTACTATATCTATCTACTATAAATAAACATTCTTACCATCCCAGCTCTCCTTGCGATGACTGTGTGGAACTGCCCATCTGAAACTTTCATCATAGTCATCAATTTATAAGTTCCACTTCCCAAGTTGAAGGAGAAGCGCATCCGTCCCTCGAAGATCTCCAGAGCCAGGAACTCCGCCTTGTCTCCGGTCTGGTTGTCGTGGTTGTACATAAGCAGCGAGTTGCTCTTAAGGGTAGCAAACTTGATATATATGTAGTTATTGTTGGGATCCAGAGACGGAAACTCCATGTAGGAGAGCTCCTCAAAGCCATAGCTGTTCAGTTCACAGTGTTTGCCGAAAACCCCTGAGGACAAAGTCAGACCAAAAGAGGACTCAGAGAGGAAGCCAATGAATGATTCACAGTGCTGCTGTGATAAAAATATCTACAGCTAAAACAGAATCTTTATCAAGCAATATTATATGTTTAGTAGTAACAAAGCAGATAGCACTGCTGTCAGATCACAGTCTTGCAGCTTTGAAACGTTTAACTTGATGACGGCAGCAATACAAAGGATGAAAAATGGAGACACAAAATGAAATGACAGTGTCCACATTTGTTTAAATAATCATGGATTAATAATGACATAACTTTCTTTTCTTAGGAAGATTGCATGTCTGAAATGTCCATCTTGCTTTTCAATTTACCAGGACTCGCTAGTACTTTAAAAAGTTTCCTACAATTACTTACCAAATGGACAATGACAGTAATATCCATCCACCCGATTCTGACAGGACCCGTCATTAAAACAAGGGTTACACTCACAGTGATTGATGATGGAATCACACGTTTTGCCTGGGTTCACAGAACAACACAAATTAAAATGGATGGGGTGGCAGACAACGCATGAAAACCAGGAGGGAAACACAGTTCATTTTCCCCACAGGCCAAATCATGCAGGCCTTTCATCACCTCACAGCTGAGAAATGCACTGCAAAATATCTGGGCTCCGTCAAATCATTTAGACTTGTAGTGAATCCTAAAATCTTTTTTTGTTGTTGAAACAACTGTAAAATATATAATGGGAAGATTTAATTTCCCCTGTCTTAGTAAATTCACTTATCACTTAATCACTTATTATAAATGTATTCTTGAAACAAGTGATGCTATTTTGGAATTACTTGTCCAAGATGACATCATTTGATCCAAAACAACATCTTGAAACTTTCATAGGAAAAAAGTAATGATCTCACTCAATTGGCATAAGGCTGTTTGGCTTATGGCAGATTTTTTTTTTTTTTGCATTGCAGAAAGACAAACAGTTGCAATGTACATGAATCACTGTCACATATACAGTATATAGGCAAACATCTAAATAGGTTGAAAGGTTTTAAGTCATGATAAGAAATGTGACACTGATAATACAAGTAATGGACAGGGGAAAGACAATAAATGGTTCAGGCATGAAGTTCTGCAAATATATTTTAGACTGTAAATCCTGCGACAAGTTGCTTAATGGAGATGGATTCTGCTGCCAAAAACCAGGCAGGGAAAACAGGAAGTTGAAAGTTCACTGTGAGGGCATGCAAACTACTGTAAGTCAATAGGTGCATTTCTTCAGCAGAGTCATTTATCTTGATGAAACTTAAAGATTTGTGGTCATTTTTTATCGTCATAATAAAAAGGGACAGTAATGACTTGACTTGAGGCAAATTGCCTGCTACGGCCCACTTTGAAAATGTCTTTCAGATGCTGGAGTCAGCGGCTGGACAACACGCAGGATTCAAATGACTGTTCTAAGTAATTCCACTTACACTCCACTCCCCTTTTATCAAGGGTAATAATGCAGTGTATTCATTACATTTCCAAATGAATAGGCCTGATTGGATCTTTTATAAAGCTGCTCATTTGTCATACAACTCAAAACAGAGCCAAATGAGAAACCCTTGATTAAGAAATACTTCTGTATACAGTTGGAATTGAAATGTATCTGTGTGTGGTCATAGCTGCATGCACATGAAATGTGATACTGGTGAACTGTGTGTGGAGCCTACACTCAAGTCCTATGGTCAGCTTTGCATCATCCTATTTATTAAAGAAAACATGGCAGGCTGATATGTATCACAGCTGATACCCCCCAACTAGTAATCTGAAAACCAAACTGTTTTTGGCAGCCATGCTTGTATGCTATGGCTACAACAACTCTTGGAAACATTCATAAACAAATATTTTCCTTGGACTCAAAGTTATGTGTGTGACTACATTGTTATGCGAGAGTCCGTGTGTTTCCCAACAAGTTTTTTTCCAAGCCTAACATAAGTGACTGTGTGGTCCGACATAGAATGTGACTACTTCGTGTATAGTACCTGCAAAGCCGGATTTGCAGAGGCAGTTGAAGCCCCCGGGGAAGTTCTGGCACAGCGCCCCATTCTTGCACGGATTGGAAAGGCATTCGTTGATGTCCCTCTCACAGGCCATCCCGGTGAAACCTTCAGGACAGGTGCAGGAGAAACCTCCCACCAAATTGTGGCAGGTGCCGCCATTGTGGCAGGGCGATGGCTGGCACTCGTCGATGTCTGTGTCACACAGAGCTCCTGTGTATCCTGGCCTGCAGCTGCAGGTGTATGGCTGCAGGGGGTGGTTGGATACAAGGATCACTGGGACACTTTCTTCTGTCTTCATATCAGGCCCGACACTGAGACGCCTCTTGCAGCTGCCTCCATTCTGGCACGGGTTACGTGTGCAAGGATCATGGTCCACCGCATCTATTTGCACCCCGCTCTGTCTATATAAAATGTCTTTGATACTCTGGAAGAATGTGGCCACGCCGCTGGGGTTGACATATTGTCCGTGGCCCCGTTTCACAGCTGCCATTAGGAAAGTCTGATTGTTGAGTTCAAACGCTCCATAGAGCAGCACCCCTGTGCCTAGTCCTGCCAGCTGAGAGTTGGCAATGCGTAGGAAGCTGAGGTAGTGGTTTGTAAGGAAGCTTTTGACTCCTTGAGGGTGAAGTCGGATGAGTATGCTGTTGTCCACTGTGGCATTTGTGAAACCCATGAAGAGGACTCGGGCTGTATTGCTGACTGAACCATGGACACCATCACTGCTGCGGATGGTCAGTTCAAAAGTTCCATCTGTTGCGCGGGCTTTAGATTTGAGGTTGCACGTTCCAGTTGGGATACTAAACAAACCAGACGATGGAGGAATAAGGGAGCAGTGGAACCTATCCTGAATGTCAGGGTCTTGGGGTTTGACATCTCCCAAAGATCCTCCAGGAAACATATTCCCAAAGTAGTGGACAAAGATTTCCATGGACCTCGGCTCTGAAGGATTGTCATTCTGATCGTTTATCTTAACATGAATTGTTCCTGTGGAGGACATTTGAGGCACGCCAGAGTCCTTGATCACAACAGAGAGGTAGAAGTCGCTTATCTGTTCTCTGTCGATCTCCCGACTGGTGGTTAACACTCCAGCTGGACTGAGGCTGAAGTAACTGTTGCCAGATCCAGAACTGAGAAGGCTGAATAAGAAGGGGCCTTGGTTAGGTGGTAGATCTGGGTCAGACGCTGTTAGTGTTGTAACTGCAGTGCCAGCTCTCTGATTCTCCATTACCTCAGCATAGGCAGTTGTCAAAGTTGGACCGTTATCATTGATATCTTCCAGATTCACAATTACTGTGGTGCTTCCGGTTGCAGGGGGTGTGCCAGTATCCACAGCAAGAACTGTTAGATTATACACAGGAGTCGTTTCTCTGTCTAACTCTGCAGCCACAGACACTTGGCCAGTTTTTGTGTTGATAGTGAAAACATTTTTATCAAACTCAGGAGCAATGGAGTATGAAAACCTGCTCCAGCTTGGGACAGAGTCTGAGTCCTCGGCACTGACAAAGGTCACCAGACCACCAGCTGAGAGACCTTCACTAACCTGCACATCATACAGTTCTTGGGTGAAAACAGGAGGATCGTTGGCATCAAGAATTGTAATGTTCACAAACACCTCGTCAATATCTGCCCCGTGGATGCTACCTGCATTCTTTGCCAACACCTTCAGTGAAATCTTTTCCTCTTTCTCACGGTCTAGAGTACCTGTGACGTAAATCTGGCCTGTTTTCTTGTTGATGCTAAAGCCCTTCCTTCTGCTCTTCCCAAAAATGAGGTAGTAAACCACTCCATCATCTCCTTGGTCTCGATCACTGGCGAACACTTCCCCGACAACTGTGCCTTTTGGAGCAGCTTCTGAGACTTCAAAGTAGTACTGTTTGGAGACAAAGCGGGGCACGTATTCATTGGCTCCCTTTAGCTGAATGTTGACATTGGCGAAGCTACAGCGCTCCTCGTCTGGGACATTGAAGGCCTTTACTGTTAAATGGTAGACTTGCTTAGCCTCGTAATCCAAGAAGCCCTGGGTGGTGATGGTGCCCGTGTTCGGGTCAATAACAAAGAGGTCACTGTCTGATGCCTGTATCACGTAAGCCATGACTGCATTAGCTCCCGAATCGCGGTCCGTGGCATTCATTTTGACCACAGTGGTGCCACTGGGAACATTCTCCTGTACAATTGGGAAGTACTCATCGGGATCAAACACGGGAGGGTTGTCATTCACATCAGACACATGTATTGTGATGGAGACGTAGCTTGTTTTTGCAATCCAACCACCATCAGTGGCTGAAACTCTAAGGTCATGATGTTGCTTCTCTTCAAAGTCGAGAGGGTGAGCTAGGGATAACACTCCAGTTTTACCGTTGAGTGAAAACAGACCCTTGTCGTTGCCTGAAGTAATATTGTATGTGATAAGGCCATTTGTTTCTTTATCTTTGTCTCTGGCAGACAGGGTCCTTATTGCTGTTCCCACAGCAAGGCTTTCTGGTACAGTAGCTGAGATTTGGCTTTGTGAGAACTCGGGCGTGTGGTGGTTTTCCTCTGTGACTGCAATTCGCACTGATGTTCGCGCTGACAAAGGAGGATTTCCTCTGTCAGTCGCCGTGGTGTCAATGAGGAAAATCTTATTCATATCAGATGTAAGGGAGGAGGCAACAGTAATCCAGCCACTTGTTTTATCTAGTTTGAATTTACTAGAGCTGTTTCCACCTGTTATTAAGTACTCAACCTCAGAATTAAGGCCAAAGTCTTTTTTGTCACGAGCTACAACTCTAATCAGTCTGGTGCCAACCTTGACACTTTTAGTGACAGGAGTAAAGTAGCTAGGCAAATCAAACTCAGGGGGATTATCATTACTGTCTACAATGTTTACAATTACTGTCGTCTCACTCATCAATGGCTTGACTGCCCGGTCTGAGGCTGTGACAATGAAGCTGTGGCGATTTATGTTTATACTACCAGCACCTGTTGAGTTCTGATATTTTAACTGCTGCTTCACAAATATCTCCCCAGAGCTGGCATTAATTCTGAAAAACTCTGACTGGGACCGAATGAAATAGAAAATTTTGCCATTGAAATCCTCGTCAGGATCTGTGGCAGACACCTGTGTGACCAGCGAGCCCACCTCAGTAAGCTCAGGGTAGTCCAGATAGTAAGAGGGACGACTAAATCTGGGGGCATTGTCGTTAATATCCGTTATAAATATGGTTACATCCGTGCTTACTGTCCAGCCAGAGTCATGGGCAGACACTTTGACAATGTAATGATCTGTGTCCTCTCTATTGAGTGGCCTACTTATTGTTATGTCTCCTGTGTTTGGATTAATACTGAATGGAAGGCTGGTATCTGTAATTGAATATCGGCTAATGGCATTTGAACCAGCATCCTCGTCTGTGGTGGTGACTCTGGTGACAGTGTAACCCACTGGGGCATTTTCAGCCACTGTAGAACTAAAGATCTTGGAAAACCTAGGAGCATTGTCATTCACATCCAGTACGTTGATTAGCACTTTGACTGCTGTGTTTTTGGGCGGCAACCCCCGGTCAGTGGCTTTGACTTTCAAAGCGTACTGAGCCACCTTCTCCCGGTCCAGTGGCCTGGTGGTTCGTATTTCACCAGTTGCTCTGTTAATGTTGAAACTGTTCTCCTTGTTGCCATCAATGATAGCATATTCAAGCTGTCCATTAGGCCCGCTGTCCAGGTCAACAGCAGAGACCAACAGCACCCGCTGAGGTGAAAGGTTCTCCAGTATCTCAGCATGAAAGGGATCCTTATCAAACACCGGGTGATTGTCATTCACATCCAGCACGGTTATTTCCACTTTGTCATAAGAGGAATAAGGTGGGAAGCCCTGATCTCTGGCCTCAACCCAGAGAACGTACTTTTGAATGTGTTCATAATCGAGTGGATGTCTTATTGACAACTCGCCTGAAAGCTGGTCAATATGAAAGGCATTATCCAGGTTGCCGCTGGCGATGTAATATGACAACGGTCCACCCCTCATAGAAGATCCAGTCACCATTGTAACAACGTGGTTGGTAGGCTGGCTCTCAGGGAATGTGAATGCATGCTCCTTCAGGTTGATGACAGGGAAGTTCCCTCCCGTAACAAAGCGGACAGTCACGGTGGTTGTGTCTGTTCTGGGGTTAGATCCACCGTCTTTTACTCGAACTGTAAGGGTAACTTCTGAGTTTCCAGTCAGCTTCTCATTGGCCGTGATGGCACCTCTGACAGGGTCGATCTTGAACTTCTCAGAGTTGCGTCCTATAAGGGAGTAGTGCAGCTGGGCGTTGGAACCTGAGTCCTCGTCAGTGACAGTAACAGCGAAAACCAGGGACCCTAAAAACATAAAGGAGTTTTTTGTGATGATTAGTTTTTATTTACAAAGATACCGACAATGCATAAACTTCCATATAAACATATATATACATTTTGGGAGTATATAAATGAAAGTGAAAAAATATTAAAATCAAGCTTCAACATTAATTTCCCATAATCATAAAGCCTTATTTCAACGTGTAATGTGTTCCTTTTCTTGAATCTGTTTGAGGCTAAAGTTAACCTTTTGAAGAAAAGCACAAAACCAGTGAGAACAGGTGCAAGCCATAATGTTTTTTAAGGCATGTACTAACCTGCTGCGGTAGAGGCGGGAATATGGGTGACGTAGGGGTGGTGGTGGAAGCGAGGAGGGTTATCATTGATGTCGGCTATCGTCACAGACACGGTGGCAGAGCTGGACAAGCCCTGGGGCTGCCCTCCATCTGTTGCCACAACCAGCAGCTGGTAATTGACTCTGTCTTCTCGATCCAGCAGGGAGCTGGTGATAATCTGTCCCGTAGCTGGGTTGATGGAGAACTGGCCGTGCCCTCCAGTCAGGCTGTAGCTGAAAGAAAAACAAAGATAGACGTGAAGTTTGAGTGAAAGCTTTGTGACTGGTGATTTATTTATTTATTTATTTACTGCACATGCAAATATTTCCACGTGTTTTGTTTTTGTTTCACATAAGTTACTAAATTGTGTCAGAAATGCACATGATCACTCTTTCAGCCCATCAAATTCTCATAGTTACTTCTCCTCAGTGGCCGTGGAGCTACTTCAATTACTGCATCATGAGCACATCTTACATTACAGTGAAGCAATTGTGTTATTACAGGTGTTCCTAATGTAAATCTGACTGTCAGGTGTTACATCAGTCATTCCTCTAAGACAGTTCCTGCATATTGTTTGCTGCACTGCCAATGACTGAAAGGTCTTGTTCAGTACTGTCTTAATGTGGTCTATAGAGGGCACTGTTTCAAGCTTCACAAAAGCACAGTTAATAGAAAAATATGCTCAGCAATGGTCACCACATTGTACTGGCGTGACATCAAATCAGTCAGTTAACTGATTGAGGCGTCCAGCTTCATATTTTATCAAATGCAGCCACTGATTTCTGCTTCGCTGCTCAGAGAGTCCCTGTGGTTCAGGCTGCCTTCTCTGCTGAAGTTGGAGAACTCCAGGATCCTTTATTTGATTTATCTTATTCAATTGAATTTACGTAATTGTGGAACATTGTATTTATAAAAGATTTAAAACAAAAAAAAATCTACTTTTAAAAAATAAATATCACATACAATACAAATAAACAAAGCATAATATACATGCATAAATAACATCACATAACATTAAACTCTTCAGGCTTTGGCTTTCAAAACAAATATCATGTTTCACCCTGTATCTCACAAGACTCCGGCAGGTCCCAGACGTAAATGTGAACTGACACATACATGTACACACCAGTGCATATTTTGAAAAGGCTTTAGAAAAAGGATCCCCCTGCAGAGATGCGACAACAAATTACAGAACAAAGAGTATAAGCAGCGTGGCTGCAAAGCTTATTTGGGCATCATCAACAACATAAACTGTCCACGGATGCTTGTGGTCCGAACACCACAGAGCCAGAGTCAAGTCCAGGTTAGGGACTTAGATTTAATGGACTGTGAGAATCCAAACTAATAACTTAAGGTAACCAGTTCTGGTATCCATTAAGGGCCTCGAACCCCATGGAACCCCTGATGGGCACAACTCGTACTGTCATAGACAATTAACATCCTCATTACTGTGTTTTGGGAAACTGGAGCGCGCTGCGTTACCCCCCAGTGTGCACCCAGTGGGGTTACTGAGGAGAGAGGAGGGGTCGGACATGAGTCAGTATCCAGCTTGAGAGAGACCGGCCAGAAGCTCTTACAAGCTCCCCCATGGAGGGGCCTGTGAGTGTACAAAAGCTGTTGTCCAGCTTGGGAATCGCTGCCCCAACAATGAGTTTACAGGCTGACTTCAACTCTACACTCTGCTTCTAAGCGCCTGTCAACAATTGCAACATCGACCTGGAATCTCACAAAGCTGGTGATGAGGTAAAACGTTTCACTGAAGGCGTGAGGAAAGCCAAAAGTCAGTCCTGTATGGCCCTGAATGGGTATTTTCACAGCAGGGAATCAAAGCAAACTGAAGCTGACCTCATTACTCACTGTAGTAACTGGAACTGTATTCAGGGACATAGATCTCCACTGGATTGTAGAAAAAATGTGTCCTATGCACACAAAATATTTCATTTCTGCATTAATCTGTGTGTAATAAAGTAAGATTTGAAATGAAGCATCAGTGCAAATAATCTACTCTTAGATGTACCTTCTTTCAAAGTCCTAACCACGTCATTAGAACCATTTCACATTACTGAGACATTCCATCTACTCAGGAAATGACATACAATCTTAAATTTAAACTATTTTAAGATATTAAAAAAAACATACTTTATGTTTGGTTTGCACATTGAATGGTCAGAATAACTAGATCAAAGTCAAAACTATTTAACTAAACTACTAAATTTGAATATACGTGCTTAACAGAGCAGCAAAAGACGTGTAAGCAGGTGGGGGCACTCTGGAGGCCTAGGGGTCATGACCCTCAATGTCCCCAGTTCAGGTCCAGATGTTCCACGTTTCTCTTTCAGCTATCTAATGAAAGCATAACGACATGACCCCCACAAAGAAATACTAAAAAGACACATGCAACCTTGTCAAAAGAAAGAAAAACAGAAATTATAAGAAATGAAGCAAGCACGAAAAGAGTATAATCAATAAAAATCAATTATCATAAAATAAGTGAACAGGAACCAGAGATGTGCAAAGGCCTATGGGTACCTTATAACACCATTTACGCCAACATCTGCATCGGAGCTGTTGACCAACAGCACATCTGTCCCTGTCGGGGCGTCCTCCATGATGGTGGTGTGGAAGTTGGAGGAAGTGAAAACAGGCACGTTATCGTTGACGTCGTCCACCAGGACCGTTACTGTCCCCGTTCCGCTCAGAGACGGAGAACCTGGTGAGGAAGCGAGGAAAGAAGCCAAATAAAATACGAGTGGCAATAGCAGCTCGCTCCTCCTCCAGTGAGCACACCAGAAAGAAGTGAATGAGAAACTGCTTCAACGGCCGCGACAGAAGCAGCTCATTGCACTTTCCATTCACGTGACAGAGCTGAACATGGAGAGTTTTCTAGCTGACAGGACTAGGAGCGTTTTGTGCCACAGCAAACGTAAATGGGACACAGTAACATGTGAGCCCCATTAAGCCTCCCATTCATCTGAAACATGGTGACTTAGTGTACATGACTTGTCATTCGCAGCGAGCGCCACGCTGAACCAATTCATACTCCTGTTAAGGCTCAGCCACAATAACCCTGCTGCATTTAATTCAAGCATTTTCTCTGGCCATCAGTTTGGGTTTCCGTCGGCCGCCGTACTGCCACATCCACACACACACCAGCTACACACATCAAAAGGGCTCAATGTCTCTGAAACCAAATCTTTCAGGCGTCCTTCCTGGGGTCTTGGACACTCATAGATTTAATTTCCACAGCGAGGTATCTATTTTAAGGTGCACGGCACTGAGCGAGTCAGTCTGTGGAATTTGAGCGAGGAGAAGTGCTTTTTTCAGCAAAAATCCGACCGTTTTTTTCTCCCAGTGCGGGTGACGAAACGGGGCTTGCTGGGCCCCCGGGGGATTGATTTAAATCAATAGCAGATGAAAACGAGCCGCAGTGCAGAAGAACCTGAAGAAAAAAGAAAGATTCAGTCATCTGCCTTGCTTGAGTTGGCCTTTAGAATCTTTTCCCTGAATGGCACGAATAACTGATCTATATTCCAAACATAAACACAAGTTCAGTCTTGTTACCAAAAGTCACAATGTGGGATTTTGGGGGCATCTTAAAAGGCTTGGAGGTGTTCTGAGCTCTCGATGATTTGCATATGTTTTTACATTGTTTATAAGGAGAGAGCACCTGAGGATTGAGAATAGCTGAGATCTGCAAGCTACATGAGGGACCTCTGCCACCTCTAACATGTAGTTGTTCCCTCCTGCAGCGCTCCTCAGGAATTTATGTGAATATGTCAACTATAATACATCCAAATAAAAACATACACAATCCTGAGCTTGTGTCCCCTGTGCCTGTGTACTCAGCTGTGGAAAACATCGGATGCTTGAACTTGCGTACTGTGGGGGCCTGGATTAATAAGAGATAATAAACATTTGGATGGTAGCCACCAAAACTCTCTGTTAATGGGGAGCTGTGCAAAATCAAAACACCAGCGACCTGAAAAAAGAGGGCGTTGAGTGGTGGGGGGGGTCAGAAACGAAAGCTTGGGGGACGCTATGGCTCTATTGCTCAGCCAGCGTGAATTATCTATTAAATATGATCAGATCAGGGCAACATGCTCATTATATTTCGTGCCAGTTCTTCCTCTCATTTCAAAGTCAGATGATTTCTCTTTCCCTCGGCAACCTCCTGAGATGATGCGCGAGTACTGCTGATGAAACTACTCCTTTCTGTCATACTCTGTCACCAAGATACGGTGAGGGGGAAAAAATATGATCACCGTCGAGGACTATTTTGCTTTTAGACACGTTGAGACTTATTGTGCACTTGTAGCGGTGAACTTTCACACAATTATCACCTGAATCCACAGCTCCCGTCAGCTTTGCAGTGAGGTCATTGTGTAGTTGTCGGCACTCAACTTTACTGGTTTGGTTCACTCTCACGGCTGTCATAGCTTCGTTTTCGGGCCACAGCAGGCAGCTGTTTCAGTGAAAAAGCTCTAAAAACTCACTGTACTGCACCAAACGGCAGACAGACACAGTCAGTAATTACCTGGTGAACATAGTGGAGTATTTAACGGCTAAAGAACCAGATATTTCAAAGCAAAGTGCATCCATAAAGAGCAGCTAGGCACGGCTGTAGACTCTTACTGAGTTTCTGTATTGACACCAAAAACACCTTTTTGTTTTGTACACAACCACTTTTCATTAAACGAATATAAGCAAACTTCTAATATGTGAAATATTTTCTTAACAGACGATTTTTTGCAAATATAAAGTCTTAAATCTGAGGAATTATAATTTACATCAGGGACTATCAGATTGAAGACAAAGTAAACACGAATATGAATATCAAGTCTTGAATACTAATACAATTTTTAAAAGTCAATGCCACGGACACATTTTGCTTGGTTCCCAAAAAGTATATAGGTCTATAGGTATAGAGATCCACGGTACATACGGTATGTGCCAGCAGGGTAGGACACAGGACTCGAACAGTGTCCAACCAACTGAAGTGGCCATGAGAAAGAAATGAAATTCCCTATGACTGCTGACTTAAATTGTTGACACTAAACTGTGACCTCCCTGTGGGCAGAGAGGAGAAGGAGAATTTCCTCAAGATCAACAAATTTGAACATTATTGTGGGGTTTGGAGACCACCGCAGCCTCTTTCGGGAGGGCAGGGGATTCCTCACAAAATGAGATTTGAGATAGTTTACTGTAACATCACTTCACTGCCTGGCTTTATGATAATAAACAGACATTGGACCTTAAGCTTCTAGTGTATCCAGGTTTTCTGGTCAGAACAGAAGTGGCTAATATGCGTTTCAGAATAAACAGAGCTGAATTCCAGAAGCCAAATAAATGACACAAACGGAGGTAACGGTAAACAGTTTGTATCCCAAAAGAGGCCCAGAAACCATACAACACTAATCTTTAGTGACTCATTACCAACATGAGTCACTGTCCTCTGCAGTTCTAAGTACGAATTTGCTGACTTTACAACAATCCTGTGTTTATAACCAAATATAGGCAATGTTGAATTTTGAGGTGATTATGTATTTCCACCTTTGCAAATATTTGTGATCCAGAGAATACCGCTTCTGAGCAACATACTTAGATCATTGGCGGTTTATACAGGGGCAAATCTGGTGTCAAATGCAAAGAATTCACAGCAGCAGAAACACAATCCAAGCGGAAAAGTGTATGCTGGTGGTATGCAATTTAGGTAGCATCTAGTCTATACTGTATCATCACAGAGCTGCTATGTAATCAAAGGACAACTACATGTGGTTAAGTGCACAAACAAGTGTAGTCAGCAGGATTACCTAATCGTCACCACACTTGATTGCAGCTTTCTAATCCAACTACGCTGGAGCCTGCAGTGGCACACGTTGACCTGACGTGAGTCATTATTTGGGGAGGTTGCCATGGCAACAGATTAGCGCAGCTCCTGCTCCCCCTCAGCCGATCCTCTTAATTGGGGAGCGATCCAAGTCAGCAAGGTGTCTGCATCACTTTAAGTTAACCGGCGCGGAGCTGCTGCTACCGGGGAGAGTGTGTTCGGAGTCAGCAGCTCGCTAAGACTGTTGTTGATCAAAGATGTGCCCGTGCAGGCTGGAGCTGCTGGGCTGATAAGAGTCTCTGGGAGCTAAGTGGCTTTGTCTATAAAAGCCATTAGCTCCTACCAGAAGACTGAGTGAGTGAAGACAGCATTTGGGTTTGAATATCAAGCCAGCTGCTGTATTTTTCTGAACACAAAGTGCCTTCTGTTACACACTGAGAGCGGTTGCTGCATTTCAATAGCATCGTTTCCCCACTAAGAAGCGGACGCAGGCCAGGCCACAAGGCTACAAGGCCACAAGGCTACAAGGCCACAAGGCCACAAGGCTACAAGGCTAGCCCTGTGTGTGCGTTTACGTGGAGCACACTGCCCTCCTTCCAGGCAGTTCACTTTTGCACAGGATGTGATGTCACAACCTGTTTACTGTCTCGGGAGAACAAACTACCTCCTCCGCCGCCACCACTTGTGTGACCTTTGACCTGCGTTGCCTCTGTCACCAATCGCATCAGGGACTCTGCGGAACAGGACACTGTTACTCCAGCTAATCCTCAGTAAGCATAGAACAAAAACACCCCAAACCCCTGAGTGAAGACTAACCTCCCCCGGACGCTCCTATGTGTGACCCCCGAGCCTGTGCTGCCCCCCAGCCATGGGTTCAAACGAAGCATTTTTCACATCTTCCTTGGTGTATCACTTCTCACAGCATCATGCGGCTCTGTGCAGCCTCAGGACGTGCCTTCTTAGCCTCCTGGGGCTCATTGATATCACATAACCCCTGGCAGCTGTTTCCCCCAAAACCTCCCGTCCAGCGTGTTAATAGTTCAGATCTATCTTGTTACATCGCGTGGGCTGACAGATTTAGTCATCGAGGAACACTATACCTTGGCAGGTATGCAAATGTATGTAAATGACAGTTGTTTCAAATAGTTAAGGTTAGAGTGAGACATTCTTAAGAGTCACACGGCGGCGGCTGTTAAACGACGGCGTCAACATCTCAGCTGAGTATGTTGTCTGTTTCCGATTCTAATACCATACCTGCAAATAACCCAGGACACTTTACTACGTACAAAATAACCTCCATCCCATTCTCCTTTATTTGGAGGGAGTGACTCAACAGGAGAGGAATGCTCTCCAAGAGTGCTGAGAAATGCCAGCATCTCCTCCAAACAGACTTGGCTGGAATCTGGCAAAGCCCTGGAAAGAGTGTCAGGGTCAATGATTTATATGACTGCAGCCGAGATGGGTGTCACCTCATGCGCCATGGCTGAAGCCCGGGGAATGAGGGGGGAGGGGGGGGATATGGCTAGGAAATATGCCTAAATCTGGCCCGCTACTATACGACAAATGACATCATTTTGCCATGGAAAGAGAGCTGGTGGAAATTTTGCAGCGGGAAGTCAGCTGCCTACCAGTGGCTGCCATGCACTGTGGTTAGAAAAGTATTTTTTCCATTGGCAAATCCTGTCCCCAGACCCTTTTATTCTTTTTCTTTTTTCCGTAATTTCACACTTTTTATGAGGCTGCATACAACGGCAGCCTGTTTCATTTGCCTGCTGTGTCGGCTGACATTTGAAGGCACAGCACTTACATCATTAGATTCCATGTAACAACGACCGTGAAGGTAAATGTTACAAATGACACACAAGAAATCACTGAATGAGATGCAAGAACATATTCATGCATGTTCGAGAGGAGAGAACTAGTGTTTGCATTATTATTACCATTATGCTTAAAGACCTCTAATTTGTAGATCACTTGTTGGCAAAAACAGGTAAGTCAATCAAGGCGCTACCTCACGTCTGTCTGAAGTTTGTAACGTGAGGATAATATTATTTCAGGGGTTAATCTTAGGTCACTTAGGAAAGCAATCCACCATGACCTGACTACTACCTCACTACTCTCCTTGTGATTACAGCCTCGAATCATCTGTATTTACCTCACGCCGAAAAGTTATCATCATCGTCGCTCAAAACCCAAAATAAACTGTGTACTTTTACACGAGCAATTTTGATGTGGCTTGCAAATTGTTTTGGAAGCAAATGCCACTCATCGCTTACAGTCCAGGGAAGTGGCTATATTTGACCCAAATTCATCTTGGTTATTATTGCACACGAGGAAATGGGGTTTGGGTCCAGAGAAGCATGCTCCCTCAATCAGTAAAGAAAATAGTGGACCTTGTGGTACCATGTTTCCATGAGGTGGTTTTGCCCTAGAGAGCTGTGCTGGAATCTCTGAGCTCTGAAGTGGTACGGACACCACAAAGGATAAGTCCGAGCTAAGCCCCGGTGATAGTTCTGTCTCCAAGACCGAGGAGTATTCTTCATGGGAACACATCAGACCGATGGTATTCAGATAACAGTTTTCATCCCATGAGCAGCCGTTGCACTATGGGACAACGTAGAAAGACACCGGCGCCAGTGCACCTCATTTTACACAATGCAACTGCATTCGTCAGGACGCACGAAACGCCCGAGCCACAAGAGGATTCCCCCCTGCTTTAATTGAATCTAGAGACACCATTACCATTTAATTAAATGCAGCAAATTCCCTTCAGATCTGGGAATGACACAGTTGGGGCAGTGACAACCAAAACAGAGCTCTCTGTTTGATATTTCACATTAATCCCAAAGAACGTAAAGTGCTTGTTAAACTGGCGGTGGGACTGACATTCAGCTCTCTCTCTGCTAATATTTCATTGCTGCGTCTGAGCTCAGACCTAAGCACTTTGCATTCGGTGTGGATCACGTTTGGAGAAAATGGGAGAACCTAGAATACCCCCCAAAAGAATTGGCGTCCCAAATATCAAGCTTTCAGGACCCTGAGACTAAACTAGACCAGATGACCATCTGTTGCCTCCTCTTCCATCCTAAACAGACAGTATTCTTTATAAGCCTCTCAACCCAGAAAGTATTGTCTAGCGTAAACATATGGCCGGGTCTAAGGACCTTATTAGTGTACATTACCACCAGGCAAATCACATTAACCTCCAAGAAGGTGCCATGGCCATACTTTCTGAACCGGAGGGGGTTCAAATACATGTGTTAATGACAATTAAGCTATCTGTTTTTTGACCGCTGCAGCTGCTACGAGGGCACACACTGCTGTGAGAGCTTCGCAGGGGGTTGATTTGAAGGAAACAGCAGCACCCACCTCCTGGGAAAGGCTGCGAGTTGCCCCGAGTTGCACAGTCTAAGCCGTGCTAAGAAGCAGGTTTGAGTGTCTCTGCTGGCACAGGAGATAATCTCTTATTTCAATATATATTGACCAATGTTTCATCAATAAGCAGACAAACAGCCATAAAGCTGGCATGTGCAAACAACCAGGTTCATTAAACTGGGAAGTCCAGGACAGGTTGACTTAGAGAAGACGGATGAATGTGTAAATTTATGAGACAGCCCATCTCTAGCCTGAAGCTTAAGGCTAAACGGTTAATTAAGGTTTATGGACTGCAGCAAGATTGTGCTCTTAAGGGACGGCGTAAATAAAACACATCATTACTCAGGGCGGAGAGAATTGGCCGCCATCAAGGCAAAATTGACATTTTTCTGCCTCTGAGAACCTGTTGCTTTGCGACAAAGCTTCTTTTAATGCGACCCCGTACAGCACCCATGAATGGCCTCGGAGGAGCTGAGTGCCGGGTGCGAGCTGTCCCACTGCACAGTTTGCCAAACATAACTGAGTAAACAGAGGTTTTCTCACAGTTAACAAGCAGGATAGTGAAAGGGATATCTCAGGACAACACTCAAAGCTGCTAACCAGTATACGGTATTTCTTATAATACGGCAATCTCAGAGGCATTCGTCAAATTAAACCTAAAATGTTAAACAGCTCACAAGTTATTTATGGAGTGCTGCGTCTGAATGCTTTTGCATAATTTCTTCCCCATATGTTAAGGAGAGGGTTTGGCGGTTTGCAGGCAGGGAAGGAAAGCATATCGAAAAGTGCTGCTTTTTCCTCATGTTTTAGGGCCTGTGGTGAAATTTAATAAAGTGATTTACCTTTTGTGTTTTTATTACAATGGTGCTTTTATTTTCTGCATTGTTGAATAGTTGGAAATCCCTATTTAGCAATCTGTGGAACACTCAGTGACTCTTTTCCATTTTATGATGACACGTCAATAACCACCAGATCATAACCAGTGTGAGAGGTGGAAAACATGCTCTGGCAGTATAACTTTCTCATAATACAACGCTGTAATGTTCATACATGGGCCATATAAATGTGACATATGACTTTTGAAAAGTGTTTAAGAGTGAAAGCATGCATAGCTATTCACACACATTACACACTGCAAGTTATTTAAATAGAAAAGGCAAGTCATGAGCAGCTACAGCTAGTTATGATAAAGCTGGCTTTGTGAGAATGTGATGTGCTAACCAGGGTCCTAATAGAAATGAGGCAAATAAACTCATTAAACTCATTAATAGGTGGATCTTGCCAGGCTGAAGCACTAATCATCCAACCAAGACCACCTTTTTATAAAACCCCATTACTTACCAAAGCTGTTTACCCAAACATTCAGATCCAGCGATTGTTAAAGCGTACCAGGGAGTGGAAAAGAGAAAACGGGCGATAGGAAAAAAAAAAACTCTGCAAGACCACATTGTTAGTGCAACGTTTTTTAAGAGCTGATCCAGAATGTTACTGCTCTGTTAAAGTTCATTTGAGGAACCTGATATTTTATTTGGCTAACTCTTGTGTTGCCACTAGACTGCAGACTGGCTGAATCCTTCAGAAGGGGACCCCATTAAACATTTGTCGTGGCGAGAGTCGGACAGCGATCTAGCCACGTTTTAACACTGCGTTGTCAGTGTTCATACAAGAACTTCACTTGCACCTACAGTATATTTCTATTTTCCTAACATGCCAGAGATGGATAAATATACTGTATGATGACACACAGGACATTGACTGACCATTATTCAAGTCAGGGGGGGAAAAAAAAAACCTCAAGAAGACTGGAGGGCTCATGGGAGCCATTTAAGAGAATAAAAGATCCTTCTTTTAAATAGGGATGGTCATTAAAATTCTTTATCTGCTAAGCGGTCGTTTAGCCCCCCCCCAAAACTTCCCCTCACCCACCAGCCAAAAGGCCATATACAAACAGTGTGGCACTATGGAGCGATGTGCTGGAGGCATGTGAAAGACATGGGATTTCTATGTGACCGTATCCGCCATAATAGGCATGGGCCAAGGGATTTACTGTGCCTTCTCTTTAATAAATGTGACCAAACTTGGTGCATGTCAATGCGCCCGAGGACACTCTCACCACCACACGCAGCCTCACACTAACTCTGAGGCAACGGACATAATACGAAACTACAAGTGTATGAACATGCACAAAGAAACTAAGAATAAGTGAAGAAACGACCTTACACTGAATTAACTGTCACACACTGTTCCCCCTCAATTTAATAAAGATTTTCCACCAATTTTGGTCAATTTGAACTCAATTCTGTACTAAAGCTCAGGCTTCTTAAACTTAGCTTGAATACTATCATTCTGATTTCCTTTGAAACCGAGGGATTTGACACAAGCTCCTCTCCTGTGGAACCAGCTCAAAGTCTGTGTACGGGAGACAGACACCCTCCTCACATTTAAGAGTAGACTTAAGACTTTCCTCTTTCATAGAGCTTATAGCAGGGCTGACTCAGGTGAGCCCTGAGCATCCCCCTTAGTTATGCTGCCATAGGCCTAGACTGCCGGGAGACTTCCCATGATGCACTGAGCTCCTCTCCCCTCCTCTCCATCTGTACGCACTCTTATCCCATTAATGTTTGTTACTAACTCGACTCCTTCCCTTTCTCTCCTCTCTCTCTCCTTCAGCTGCCGTCTGCAGGTATTTCTGCCTCCGGAGCTGTGGAGTCTGGATCTGTAGAGTCTGGACCTGTGGAGTCTGGACCTGTGGCTGCAGCCACCTGCTGCCCCCATGTTCCTGCTGTTACTGTTATTGCTCTTATTAGTATTACTATATTGTATATAATTTTTATTAATATTAACATCAATACCATTACTACTGCTATAGCTTTACATCTCTATGCGGAACTGTACTGTGTGTTCTCTTTCCTCCTGCTCACCCAGAGCCTGGTTCTGCAGGCTCTGCTATGAAAAAGTGCCCACAGCCACTTGTGATGTGTTGCGCTATATAAATAAAACTGAATTCAATTGAATCTTATCAAACCTTTTGGTACTTATAAAAGGCTAATCGGCTGCAAAATCATACACTTGACCTGCTGCCAGATACATAAAAATATTTTTTTTCCCACCACAGATGCCCAGGTAATGCTGCTCCATAAACACCATGTGGCTCTGTTGGAAATCTTATTGTTTCACATTCTTCCAAGAGGGCATAACTACGTTCTAAGAAAAGGACTAAAAGTATGAGTTGCCAGTAGCTGATCCCCCTTGTTGGCCCAGACTTAAGATTAGCCTCGGACCCCGGAGACCCAATGTCTCCCATTATCTGCGCAACTAGTTAACTCAGAAATGCTGCAAACAACTTTCCATAAACAAGGAATAGAGAGAGAGAGAGAGAGAGAGAAATCCCCAGCAGAACTATCCCAGGTCTGATCTTCAAGTTTACTCTCAACAAGGCGCCTTGTAAAACACCTTCAAGCAGCTTGCATGGATGCCACATTTCATGGGAGCTGTGCTCAGATTTTCAAACAATGGCAGACGTTTGCCAAATTCTGCCGCTCTCCAGAGCCAGAACCCATTATGGAAACCAGCACCCCGGTGAGCTCTTTTGTTTCCATCCATCTCATGACAGAGTTCAGTCAGCACGGCGGCAGAGAGGGTCCTGAAGCTCTGCTCAGGCTGTGATTGATGAGTTTACCTTCACTGAAGTGACCAAAAGTGTCCAAAGGAGGATGGCCCACTGTAGCACAATGCACAGGCGCACGGTCCAGGAAGTCAGTCTAGGATTCATTCACAGAACACGTTTAAAAAAGCTTATGTTGGAGCACATTTGTGTGATCATAAGTCACGTAGGACTCAAACTGAAAATGATTTCTTCTGCTCATGACGAAGTGTTTTGCAGGGCACAGTGGCTGTTGCAGGACTCAAACTGGGCTGTCACATACATGCCAAATATGACTATACAACATATTTTTTCCGACAAACAGATAGCTTACGCCCTTGTCTGGCAGAATTATACTTTTACAGACTGAATTCTTAGGGTGATAATTCCTCTCTGTTGTACAACTAGTAGAACTAGTCAAATACGGCAGTACGGGAGGATAAAGGCAGACGTTAACATGTTGAGATGAATGTCTGCGGTTAAAATCGGGGTCATGGTAGACAGCAGACTTGGAGACATGTCTACACCATCCACCTTCAACATTTCCTGCCAGATAGCGGCCTGGGAGAACCATTTCCCCGCAGTGTCTCAGCCGAGGCCTCAAAAATGTGAGAAAATGCTTCTGGGTAATTTGGCCTCTACTATGATTATGGGGTTTTTGATATTTTGATATTCTACCCCAAATCCCTCTTTCTGTCTCTTACCAACACTGTACTGAAACGTCCTGTCAAAATATTTTGGAATTGTTGTTAGGGCTCTAAATATGGACTCCTTGTGAAGCGTACAAAGAGGGATCGAATCCTAATTAGTATGTTCGCTTGTTGGGCAACTTTGTCCATGTGGCACAAACCTCCAAACACTATATGAAGCAAGAAAATCTCAACAAAGGATGAAGAAAAAAAATACTTTTTTTGTTACTTAGACTTAGAATCATTTGAAGATTTGCTACACAGTTTTGGATTAATGCACTCTTGTAATGAAGAAAACGTCCCTAAAATGTAACAGTCTCTCCCACAAACATGCAAATGATTCGCTGACTACGAACGAGATCTAACACTCAAAAGTGTGTTTATGTTGGAGCGTCTAACATTTTTCAGAATCACGACACTCCATGCAACATTGTCCCAATTCTCACCAAAGCCTGTGCACAGTCAAAAATACACAGCGTTGTGAACGGTCACATGGTCAGCGCAGGAATGAAACAGAACCACCCTCAGACCATGGCGGCCGTGCCACAGCAGCTCGGGGAAACATATACTTAACTGGGATACCATGTGATTTGGCTGCAGCAGGGATACGCATGTACTCCTTTAACTGCACATTAACTGGCCTCTATGCAATAACAAGTTAACCTTTTATCTGGCTATAACAAGCTCTACCGCCGTATCCAAATAAACAGAGGATGCTGCTCAATCGAACCCGCTGAAGGGACTTCTGGGGAATAGGTCATAAAACACCCACTATTTTGCAAGCTAAAAATTCCCGAATGTTTAGGTTGTTGTGCCACACGTAAAAGGCACTGTGCACACTGTGAAATCAAAATGCTGTTTG
This sequence comes from Gadopsis marmoratus, assembly GCA_036023855.1. Classification (NCBI taxonomy): domain Eukaryota; kingdom Metazoa; phylum Chordata; class Actinopteri; order Centrarchiformes; family Percichthyidae; genus Gadopsis; species Gadopsis marmoratus. The sequence continues at coordinate 40,983 of JAVQJF010044970.1, read as the reverse complement.
TTGACATTGCTGTTAGTTTATGAAAATATAATTTCTCTGCTCGGTTTTGCTGGCTGATTACACAACATGTTTCTAGCTTTGCTAAAATTCCACAATGTCTGTGTGAGGACACATTACACGGTGCTCAGTCCTCAAGCAGACACACTTGATACACATAACAAGCTGTATGTGGCATGCGTTCAGACATAAACACCTGATTTTGGAACAATGTAAACTGAAATATAATACTGCGAGGTCAGCATTAAATCATCTTTCAAACATGTCAAGATGGTATCAGCCGCCCTCGCAGCGCCAAACGTCCACTGTGGTCTTTACCTGAGTCGGTGGCTGTAATCAGCAGGATGTACTTCCCCTGATCCTCGCGGTCCAGAGTCTGGGTCAGGCTCAGCTGACCGCTGGATGACAGGCTGAACGCGCCCTCATCATTCCCACCAGTGAGCATGTAGCTTAGCTGGCCGTTGGCACCTTGGTCGTCGTCTCTGGCAACAACCTGGAAAGCATGGGAACAAGCTTAGGGATTCTGAGAATGAAACCTTCTTCTTGTACAAGAAATGTGTTTTTCATTTCCAGCAGGATAAGAACAGTTTGTCTGGAATAAATAGAGGAACTGGAGAGTTAGAGGGAGCTGCATTAGCATGGCAGCACTGCTGGAAAGTAACTAATTACATTTACTCAAGTACTGCACTTAAGCACAATTTTGAGGTACTTTTATTTCACTGTTTCAAATTTTTGCTTCTCCACTACATTTCAGGGTAAACTACAAACTACATTAATTTGGCAGCTTTAGCTACTAATTACTTTGCAGGTGAAGACTTGAAAAACCTGTAAAAAGCAAATACACAAAGCAACTGAAATGGGTACAATTAGCTATATCATTAAATTGGTGCTTACATGTTAATGCATCATCGGTAATAATCCAATCATATTATACATAGTAATGCAACACTGACATGCTTTACGTTTAATTTCTGAATCTGTGAAGTAGCAAGAAACTATAAATAATCTATAAAAGTAGCGGAGTAAAAAGTGCAGTATTTCCCTCTGTAGCATAGTGGCGTAGAACGTTAAAATAGCAGAAAATGAAAATACTTAAAGCAAGACTGCAGAGCCTTTGACAGAAGACACAACACATTCTTCTTACAAATGAAAGGTTTAGTCTGTAAGCAATAAAACTCTTCCTCAATTCACACTCAGGTGTTTTGCAGCAACAGCCTTACTTGGTGTAGTATGACCACTAGTTTTTATTGGCTAATGGAAAACTACATATTGCTGTCTAACTGACATTACTGAGTGAGGTTGGTGACTGTATGACGTGTTTCTGACATGTGCTACATTTACGAGATGACAGTAAACGTGAATGCTATTCATAAGATGTTTCACTTAGGTCTCACTTTAAGTAAGGTACTCAATAAAGCTGATGCATTTGGGCTTTATATGAATAAACTTGACATGACGTGTCAGGATATTGATCTCTGGGAAGAGGTGCAATAACATAAATCAAAGAAAATCTCATTTCTTGCGCACTAGAAGTTTTACTGCTGATTTTATTCCTGGATGTGTTTTAGCGAAGCATTCTTGCAAGAAAGAGCAAAGAAGCTCAGTTCACACAACTGAAATGGAGCTGGGAGTAACCCAGTATAACCACCATCCTCACAGAGTCTTTCCACTGAAGAAGCTGAGAGTTAATTACCATCACGGTGCTAATTGCTGAGGGAAGAAAGATCATAACTTATTCACTTTGTCTAATCAGACTTTCCCAGGAAATCCAGACAAATAACGTCAGAAATGCCTCCTACTCTCGGCTGCTGTGGGGATTAAGGACGGACATTAATTTAATGGTTTCTGAGTATGAAACTATTAGTCAGTATAATTTTACCCAAACTACCACACTTCACTGGTGTGCCCTAATGCATTGTGGGCTCCCCAGCCCTCCCTGCCTTGCGTGCCGCAGACAGGCATAGCCAGGTTAGCGTACAGATGTGTGCTCGTGTGGCAAAGCCCACCACGTCTGGACCCCTTCCCACAACATAACTGTACACTCATTTCCTCACAAGGTACACAAGCGAAAGAAAATGGAATTGCGTCGTCACTGGAAATCAGTCCTTCCCCTCCATCTTTTATGCATGGCTCATTTAGTCATCAGGGTGGTTGGGATGTTAATTGACCTGTCATGCAATTTAGCCCTGTTTCATATTTCGGTGAAACCCTATAAAGAACTAATTGTGCAGAACTAATTACATTCATGCATCATTTCTTTATCATTTCAGTCAGGTATTTGTCATGGCATTTAGCAACATAAGATCACCGTGGTTAGTAGTTTAGTACACCGATAACGCTCACGTACCTGCACTTATTAAGTTAGTATTACTACAAATTTGGTTAGTGCATTAAGCTCGTTTAAGGTCTTAGAACTGTCATTCAAAATACTGCCTTCTTTTCAGTCCTGTCTGTGAATGTTAATGACACCCTAAGTGCTGACATTTCAATGAATGTCTTGACAAGAGAAGAAACATACATACTGACCTGCAGGATGGATTTTGGTAGGTTCTCCAAGTTCTCCTGAACATTGACAGTATAAGGAGAGAGCTCAAACACAGGTGAGCAGTCATTGATGTCCAACAACACAATGTTGACCGTTGCACGGTCCACCCTGGGGCTGCTGCCTCGGTCGGCGGCTTGAACCACCAGTGAATAGGATGAACGCGCCTCACGGTCCAGCTGCTTGGCCACTGAAATAACCCCTGTAACCGAATCAATCCTGAAATCAGAGTTGGTGTTGCCTCCTGAGATGGAAAATCGGATCTGCCCATTGGTGCCCTCGTCTGCATCGCTGGCGAACACCTGGATGACATCAGTCCCAGTCAAGATGTTCTCCTCGATCTCAATATCATAGATATTCTGTGAGAAGCTTGGCGTGTTGTCGTTGACGTCCAGAACCATCATAGTCACATCCATTGTTGAAGACAGAGGGGGTTCGCCTTTATCTGTAGCTACGACTGTGAGGGTGTAGTTGGAAAGCTCCTCACGGTCAAGTTCCCCAACCAACCTGACGTCTCCATCGATTGTACCGATGCTGAATTTGTTACCAAAAGGTCCTCTGAGGGAGTATTCGACGTAGCTGTTGGGTCCACTGTCAGCGTCTGTGGCCTGGGCAGTGAACACGACCGTGTCCACCGGTGTGTTCTCCTGAATGTAAGTCACCTTCTGAGAGGTGAAGGTTGGCGGGCAGTCATTGACGTCCAGAAGAATGACCGACACCTGGGAAGTACTGGTGAAGCGGGTCATTGGAGGGGGAGCCAGGTCATTCACTGTGATCACCAAGTTGTAGAAGGATTGGGTTTCTCTGTCCAAGGCCTTCTTGGTTTCGAGGATTCCTTCCTTGGTGATGACAAAGTGGCCCTGGGGATCGCCAGATGCAATTCTGTACAGGAGCTGGGCATTTGGACCTGGAAAACACGCCAAGGGGGAATGAGAAGACAATAATAATGATACATTAATTCATTTCAAAGTTAGATTTGTTCCAGCACAAGTTTGGCATTTTTGCTTTAATAAATCGATTGGCTAATTGACCAATTGTTGCAGCTGCGGTAAACTGAACACCAGTCTGCGGTGCATCATACCAAAAGACACTGAACCCACAACGAGACACACAGAAGAACTACTCTCTGAGATTATAAATTGTGTTTGTATTTAGTTCACAAGGTTAAATGCGTTACTTTCCCTGATTGGAGAATTAGCAAAACCTGGTGCCAAATATTTGTTGGGCAAATAGGAGGAACCTGCAGTCGAGCGGGAATTGAAAAAGTGGGATTCTGTATCTCATTATCTCCTATTTTATACAATTAATCTGAGAGCTAGTGTGTATTTTTAACTAGAAATCTTGTCTAGTGACGGTCACAGTGCCGAAAAACAAATTAATCTACAAGGAACTATTTAATATGACCTTGAGGTCGACCTTGAGGTAGAAGGTTGATATTTTCATCCATTGTTCCAGACGTGATTGTTAAATATTCTGTATGTATCTGAATTAGGCTTTTATATGCGTTATCAACATCCATTTCCACAAATTGTGTACGTGCAACAGCTGGAGCTCGGGCCGCTACTCTTGTCCTCCAAATTGACGATCCATTCATGTAGCCGATGATGGATTGCTATCAAAAGAGAAACACCACCGCAAACCACTTCCCTAAGCTGATAATGCCGTTGTGCCGTTTTGGAAAATCCCTCACAATTGAAACATTTATTTAAAAGAGATGGATGCAGTAAACTATATAATCTTGAAATCTGGCCTAATCTTCGGTTAAAATGATCTTAAATTGAGCGTCTGTAATGCAGCTCAACAGGGTATCCATGTGGAAAGTGCCAGCACCTTCCCACACTCCGGCGTGTATTTACAGTACACAAGTAATCCCTTATCAAAAGCTTGAGTGCTACTTCCATCCGAGTTTAGGCTACGCCGTCCAGAGACAAAGTCTGCGGGTCGGGGGTCAGGGCTTAGGAAGTGCTAACAATGGCAGTGTTTAATTTTGACAGTGGAAAGCAGCAACTATACATCTGAGACGACGACGCGGTCAGATTATGTGGACGGCGGAGAAAGGAGCCAGACTCCTGGTTGAGAACTAGGCAGCGTATTTCCCAGGAATGTAGGTCACAATAACCACATTAAGCCTGGGTGAAGTGGTAATTACAGCAGAGGAGAGTAGCGCTGACTGTTCAAATACCACACGGCACTTCACAAACACGAAAACCCACCACCTGAAACGCGGAAAATAACTCAAGCCACTTAATCATACGGTGAAAATGTATTTCACGAAATAAAAATGAAATATAAAATGTAGGTTGGAGAGCCTCTGTGTAACCAACTGTCATAACAAAATGACAGGCCTGTGTTAAATGAAGCTGCGATGGCTAGCTCACGCTTGATTTATACAGTATAAAAATACATTACTGCTTAAAACATTCGCACAGGACTGTTTTCTTTAAATAGATTGACATCTCCGGAACACTTGACCAGGGTTTAACTTGATTTTACTGGTATTTAAAATATTTGTCTCCGGACTTATTTTTCTTACAACTTATCTTGATTTGGCTGTATTGCCAAATGTTTCTTATATAGTATATTGTTGGTGGTAACACATGGTTATCTGAAATCCTGTATGGAGTCAAATCAGCGCCAGAATTGCTATATGTGGGTTTGTTTCTTATTTTGTTTGAAGAGTGATCTTTGATGGTTGTCAAATTGTCAACTAGCCTTACAATTAAATACAAATATGATAATAACAAACAATGTAAATATGTTAAAACTTCAAGTTGCGAATAGATGAAGGACATGACTTTAGGCAGGTACTTTCATGATAAAGTGTAATTGTTATGCAAATTATAAAAAAAAAAGAAAATAAGCCATGAGCAATCCAATCAGTGGAATAGTCTTCAATATTATATTATTATATATTTATTAGAGCCTGATCAATATATCAGTTGAGGCTGGTTTATCATATATATATACGTATCAGTATCAACAGCAGTATGAATGTGTTATAGGCTGCTTTTTTTTTACCTATATTTGACACTTTTTACATCATTCAAGTTTCATACATTTCTGCTGAATATGTTTTTATTCTTTTTTGTTTCATGTTTATCTTTTGTTTATCTTCCATCTCACATGTAATGTCCCAAATGCACATACCATCATCTGCATCACTGGCCCCAATAGTGACAATACTGGATCCAGGCGGCAGACTCTCCGAGACAGACATGCTGTACACGCTGGTGTTAAAGATGGGTGGGTTGTCATTCACATCCAGGACGTTGAAATACACTCTGACTGTGCTGGCCTGGCCCCCGCCGTCCAGGGCCTTCGCTGTCAGAATATAGTACTGCTGAGTCTCGTAGTCCAGCGCACGCGTCACATTGAAAACTCCCGTCACGGGGTTCAGGAGGAACGTCTCGTCCGCGTCGTCCTCCTCCAGCGAGTAGGTGACCTCTCCGTTCACCCCCGAGTCGGAGTCGCCGGCCAGGATCGCCGCCACGATGGAGCCTGCAACAGTCGGAGGCGAGAAGTTTAGACTTTACTGCCCTATAGAACTAAATGACTTTAACATATCTGCAGGGGGTTATTGGGGCTGTTTATTAATGCCAGTGACTCCATGATCGCTCTGCCAGTTGATAGATCTTTACCTCACTTGGCCTGTACTGTTTTGGAACCAAGACTCCGCCATTCGTTGGTGTTTAAATCAATGACTTACGGAGGAGGATAATGCTTCAGCTGAGCCAACAAGCTATTCATTAAGTGTTTTATTAGTACTATAGTACTATATGATCACATCTTAGTTTTATCCTCACTGGACATTCTTCTTTGATTTCCATACGTATTTGTGTGGTGAGAGGGATGAAGGAGCTGTGCCAGACAGTTGTCAGTATTGTTGTAAATCCTGCCGGCTGCTGATAGATATATGATATAAATCAAATATCAGTTAATGTCCTTTTGACCTATTAAACTCTTAGTTTTCCACTTAAGGAATATACAGAGGATTTGGGACAGCTACAGATCTGCTACAAGAGCCGATCATATAAAAATGTAAAAGGAAAAAAAAAAATGTATAAACTGCTACAAAGAAGCGGCTCCTAATAATTTGAGGCTCTTGATGACCTTAACAGAGCTGTCTAAGTTCTAAGGGCTTTTGCAGAAGACAAAACCTGTCTTGAGTCTACAGTCTTCTACGTCCTATGCATTGTCTTGTGTTTCCGTTTGGAACTTGCCTCATTGAGTGACATACCTGGTGCCATGTCTTCAGCGATATCAAACGAATACGTGGCACGGGTGAACCTGGGCGTGTGGTCGTTCACGTCCTTGACTGTGATGTTCAGCCTCATGTCAGACGACTGTTTCCCATCGTCTGCGCGCACCAGGAGGGAATATTTTGAACGCCGCTCCCGATCCAGCTTCTTGGTGGCGATCAGATCACCGGATTCAGGATCGATCCGAAAGCTGTCGTCGGCCCCGCTGATGATGGTGTACGTCACAAGAGCATTGGGACCCTGAGGTGGCGACAGCACATGTTGTGTTATATGTTGTAACTGACAGGTATGTTTGTTTGTCTTTTGCTCAACTTGCAAATACAGTAACCTGAACTCAAATGAATTTGCATAATTAAATCTGCACACAAAGGCATGACCATAAACTTAACATTGAGCAGAATTGTGGCGCCAACAGTTCGGCTCATCTCAGGCAGCAAACCAAACCACATTTTAAGTGAATGTTTGCTAGGTTTTCTAGAACATTGTTCCAACTCTCTCTCTCAGCTAAGAGAGGAAAAGGGGCCAGTAAGTTGGATGTTACTTTGCTGGAATTTGTCTCAAATGGGAGTTCTGAGGACACAGAGGAAGTGCATCGTGACTACAAGCATCAAAGCAACTCTATCGGGTAGGAAATCAGATTGTTCACCACACATGTTGGCAGGCCACATCTCCAGATCAAACTACCTGCTCGTCCGACATGAATGAAACCCTTCACCTCTCGGAGACACGGCATAAAGGAAAGGCTTGTGGTTTCAAAGGGACCATGCAACAGATCACATAATCAAGATGGAGACGTCAACAGAAGAAGACGACGAAGGGGAAAACAGATGTGAAGGGATAATACCCAGCTGACCTGCACAAACATAAGGCAAACTCCAAACTTTAAGAATGTCTTTGATTAGGACCGAAGAGAAGAGAACGCTGAAAACGAGCTTTAAAGTAAAAACTGAATAAAGAGAGGAAACTTTATCAAAGTCATTAGAGACACACTGCAAACATCTCCGTCTTATCAGGTCATTTATGTCAATTATTAAGCCCAAAAAAGCCCTGTTTTCTTTATTATTATTTCTTAATTATTTCAACCTGTTTCCAAATAAAAACCAACTTGTTTGCAGAATTGAGTCAGTGTCTTGAAAGAAGACATTTGCTGCACAAGTGTAATGAAAAATTACACTTGATTCTACAAAATTCTTAATTTTATTTAATTTTCTATGGACAGATGTTGAGATTATGTCCCTTGTTTAAAGAAAATATGACTTTTACCGCTCACGGAGACAAAAAAACACTTGATTTAATGGCGATTTTAGCAGGTGCAGTAACTCTTAACATTTCCTTTAACCTCTCTGAAAAGCACAAACTACTTTCCCACTGCTTAAATCATAATGCAATAATAAAACGTATCAGCTCATCAAGAAGAGGCCAGGTCACACTAGACAGAGACAAAGAGACACAGAAGCTGAATGGCGATGTTCTTAGTGCGACTCACTCTGTCTTTGAACTTTTGGTGGCTATAGTGTTCCGCTATAAATGCAGCTAATAGATCCCCTGTTACCTTGGACAAGTACAAGCGCCATGACACATGTGACAGCTATAGCAAGAGGCTTTGGAATAGGAGAGGACGACTGAATGTGATATGACAACTGAATGAGCTTGACGACAGAGCTTGACATTTATATTTGTGCCGGGGACAATAAGAGATCAGACAACTGTCTCGCGCTGTGTCTTCTGCCAAAGAGGAAAAGCAACATCAAAAAGCCACTGCTATTCAGTGAGACGAGGCTCCGGTTACAGGCGGTTAGGAGCTAAGCTAAAAGAGACTCTTTCAGCTGTGCCTGATGTTTGTGTGATGCTTTTTGATTCTGCCAGGACAATAGAAAGGCTTATATAGAGAGGCATTGCAATAAGCTGCCGCTGTAGCTGCATATCGACACGTTTACTGCCTTGGTGGACAATGGTGTCTCGCGTGTCGCTATTTAAACGGGCTATTTCTAGGATATTGCTGCGCTGCTCATTTGCTGATTAGCATCTTTGCCCATCTGACACTAGTGCCTCTTTGTTTCCAATGAAAATGATTGACATCCCATTGCCTCCTGTGCATTTGCTGCTGCATGTTTAAAGGTGCACTAATCTAATCAAGCTAATCAAATTTTTTTTTATCATTACTGGAGAAAATGATTAAGTGTAATGTGAAAGCGGTTGCTCGCAGTGACGAACCCACAAATAACTAGCTCTACGGAGTGATTTAGCATCTTTCAGCTCATTGTTTTGGAGCATTTAAGTTACAATATTTCCTTTAGGAGTTGGTGGAGACCAAAACGGAGCCAAAACAGTGAGGGAATATTGGAATTTCAATTGCCAGGTGGACAGAACACAACTCCAAATTGATGCTAATGTCGCCCCATGCTGTTTGCTAAAACTAAGGTGATAAAATGTCAAACTTTGTTTCCGCTCCCCACAAGCTGCTAAACAATCTGCTAAAGTTTCAGACGGAGTCAATATTGTAAGACCAAGTTCATGATGTGCTCTTATCTCTTTCCTGTGGCCTGTTTTTATGACGGATAAAAAAACCTCTGTCTTCTTTCCCAAGTCTCTCATTGCATTACCAGAGAACTGCTGAGAGATCCAGGCCCAGTAAAAAAAAATGAGGGAGCCGAGGCGGACGCAGTGAGGTTCAGCTCATCTAAGGACCCTGCTGTCATCAATCAGTGGCTCCAGATCTGGCAATCCCATCAGCCACCTGGGCTGCAGTCCGCTATACACAACACCCGGGGTTTGCCAATTAATTTTCTGATAGGGCTCAAAGGCAGAGCGCGAGAGGTGGGAGAGGCCGAGCAGGGGGTCCGTCTAGGCCACAGTCCAACACACACATGCATACCTACAGAACCTACAACCTCTGAACACGGAGAAGCATTCACTCACTTAAAAATGCCTTCACCCTCCTTTTAATGCACTTATTCATCTGACTAGTCTCATCTCTCCCTCTTTACCAAACTAATGTGAGTAGCTACGATCTTACACATACACTCACACCGGTCGCCCTCTTCACCTTCACTCAAGAGTTTGACTACTTTACAGCTCTCCAAAGACACCGTGGGTAGTTGGGGTGGGGTGGGGTGGGGTGGGGGGGCTGACCAATTAAACGGTGGCGTTCCAGGGAGCAAAGCGTACCAGACTGGAGCAGAAGGAAACTCATTTAGCAGATGAGTGGTTTTTGGGAGCACGCGGTTCCTATGAGAAGTGAGAGGTGCGAAGCAGACAGTGCCGGCGGGGAGAGCGAGCTTCCTGTACGCAATAGCACCGAGCAAGCGAGCCAATCGTAACACAGACTCCCGAAAGACAAGCAACGTTGTTGTCAGTGAGCGCTCAAAGATAACGCCTTGGAAAGGTAGAGATGGCTCAACTGCTGCTTTGTAAATCTGAATTCACAACAACTGCAAAAACGGTGTAGAAATATATTGGCAGTGGGCGTGTGAGGCCTCTGGAACACATTACCGTTCATTTTGAGGCTACGCTTACTTGCAGAGACCTCTCCTAAAACACCCATTGTTGCACGTTCCTTCATTAAACAAAGGTTTTTACCTGTGACATATTTTCCAAATAAGGTCAGAATTCTAATAAAACATGCACAGCCTTTCCAAAAAGCACAAAAAGGCAGCGTATTTCTTTCGTGTGAGCTGAGAAACATTTTCAGTCGAGGCTGCGTTGGACAAAACAGCAACGCTTTGGATTGGCTTTCCATCAACCCTAATGCAACCTCTTCCTCCATTTTCGTAGTAGAAATGGGCGTAGCGCAAAACGGATGCGTAGAAACAGCATTTTAATACCCTCACACGTGAATCCCACATGTAGCGCTGTTAAATTGGATGGGGTCATTATGATGTCTGAATTCGTCCCATCAGCTGGCCAACAGCTTGCACTCTTGGCTACTCTGCGCTGGCTCACACATGTGGCTTTCTCAACAAGGGCTCCAAATGCATTCCGTACGCTTAGTGTCAGCGCAACTTAAGTTTCCTGCGTAAGGATGTGGGCAAAGACTTGGCTGGCCTCATATCTGGCTCCGAGTGCGAGCTGGAATGAAGTACAGGCTTCTATTTAGCAACCTATTCATGGCAGCACTGAAGTTTGCAGTAAACATCTCTAGAATCTGTAATTCCTAAAAAGGCTTCTCTACGTTCTCTTCAAGTGTCTCCATGTTTTCTCGCTCATTTGAATCCCAGCCTGGAAGCAAAACGCGGCTTCTCTTGTATGAAAGTTCTTTATAACTTTGGATGACGTGTATGCATAATACGTGCATGTTAAGATGAATGCCTATTTTCTACCTTATCATTAAAGAAAACGCTCTCAGGCTGATAATCACTTGAATTCAGATATGAGGAAAAAATTAACTTTCTTTATATAGCACCTTTAAAAACAGAGTTTACTAAGTGCTTTGACGGACAAAGCAAAAACAGGAGACTCAGAAAGCAATAAAACAGAAAGCACTAAAAAAAATAAATTCTAAAAAAAGCAAGACAAAAGCAAGTTTAAGCTTAATGATTAATAAAGACAAATAAAACCAGTAAAAGCAATAAAAAGACAATATCACATAAAAGTGAACAACTGATTTCACTTACTTACTTACTTACTTACTATATGCTAAACCTTTCAAGATCAAAGCTGTGAATATTTTGGGGCTGAAAAAAGAAACATAATCGTATAATGTCCTTAAAATCCCCCAACTGAAAAGACTGACCTGTCTCCAGGTCTGAGATTTACAGTCAATATAGTATACTGATAAACAAAAAAAATGGCCAGAAGTGAGACTTTGTACGACTTTTCTCACATTTGGAGAGAAGAGAAGGGGGGTGAGCTAACAGCTGTGCAATAAAAGATGTGTGGCCTCATAAGTTAACATTCAAGTTGAGTCCACATTCGCTCTTTCTAATCTCTCTCCCCTCTGCGGCCGGACTTTTTCCATCCACTTCAACTGTGTCCTTTGGCTTGAGCGAGGGACCGCAGACCTTGGAGATGGCAGCAGGTCCTCCGCTTCGCTCACTGCAGGATTTAATGTCCGCATCCTGCCTAAAGCAGCTAAAGATGGAGCCCTTAACTAATTGAGAGCGATGCCGGTGATGTAACGTGAACTATGGGGACCGCGGAGGGACTATCGGAACGGCAGGCCGAAAAATCAGTGGCTGGCCGCCATCCTCCAGGCTCCGTGACACCGTTGGCCTCAACACGTCTCGGATAACGTCAACACATGAGAGAGAAAAGGACAGTTCTGTCTGTGTGTGCGTGTCTGGGGGAGGACAATGTATGAAGGCAGACTGATTCAAAGTGGTGCACTATGTGTTTGTGTTACTGTGCAGAGGTGAAGGCAGCACAGTCTGTCGGCTGTGTTGATAAAGTTCGTGGGTTAAACTAATTGCACTGTACTCTAAAGCTGACAATGCACTAATTTAATGTTGCTAAAACAAAAAACCGTTTAGTCTGTAAGGATGTCATGCCCGATCGGTATCGCCGAATGGACTATCGAAACAGTTGTTTAATACTCATCATCGACTGATCGATTAATTTCCACCCTTACTCTAATGCTATGTGCTTAACAACATATGTCCAACAAATAACTATAACCTGTTCAAACTCCTCCTGTGGCTCCACTGTTTATGAATTACTTATACTACTATATATCTATATTGCTATAAAATATCTTCTAAATCGAATCCCACATAGATCATTTTTTTACTATTTATGACGTGAGAATCAGGGCATATTCACATATCACATATAGCTGGTAAGTGAGGCCGGTACAGCCTTTTAATAAATATAATGAGTTTCTTCTCCTATGAAGTCAGTGGCACAAATTACATTAGCATTTAAAATTAGTTGTCAGACTTTTGGCGCACAAGCCTTTACTATCTATCGCCTTTTAGGTGCTACAGAGAGTCAATCTCAGATTTTTTGGATCCATTTAGGGTCCTGAAGTCTCTCAAGTCCACGTACCAGTTTCCAGAGCCAGGTATGACGAGCCAGGCGTTTGCTGTCTTTGCCCCTAAACGTTTTATCATTACATCATCTAACTCAAATGGCATTTAAAAAAAAACTTCTTACGGCGCTCTTGACTGTTAGGATCTTTTCATTTTATTCTATTTAGCTGTTGTTGCGGCTTAACTATTTTAATTGTGAAGCGCTATTTTGGAACGTACTTCAGAATCACGATGAATGTACTACCGCTCTCACCTTTACAATAAATTCTACAGGTTTGTCAAGTTTCCCCGGGGCCAGACCTTTCCCGCCATGGTCTTAATGCTGCTTCAATGCCTTTCCTCTGATCTGAATATCTGCAATGATTTTGGCTTGAGAATGATCCAACATAAAGATACTAAATGTTCACTTCATTTCAATATCTGTGTTGGCCTCAAAAACCCATTTGAATCTATAGTGGTTTCCACACTGTAGGAACAAAACATTTAGAGCATATTTCTAATTCAAATCACTCCCAGGATATCTATTCTGAAAGCAGCGGAGTGGAAAACAGGCACAGAGAAGTACAAAAACACTGTCAGACAGAATAGAAACTTGGGGAGCCATTACCTCGTCTGCATCCGTGGCTGTTAGCTGCATTATCTTGAAGCCATCGCCAACGTTCTCCTCAATGGTCACATCAAGAATGTCATTAGGGAAAACAGGCGGGTTGTCATTGACGTCCTGCAGCGTGATCTCCACCTGCAGAGGAAGAATAAACACCACAGTTTCCGTGAAAAGCGCTGCCAAACTCGGCCTGCTACAGCTGTTAAGATCGCCGCGGAGAAAAAAAAAACACGTCCATCTTCTTGGATTTCAGATGACGAAGAAGCTGCACAAGAGGGGAAAGTTATCATCCTCTGACTCCAGAGAGGAAAACTGTGAAATGATGAAGTGTGGTATATTCACTTGAAAGGTCAAAAACTAAGGAGACTGGATTATTGTTATATCCAGAGATCATTTATTTTAGATCTAGTAGAAGGATACGTCTGCCCTTCGCAGCCAAAGCGCAGCAACTACATATTTTGTCAACACTGAATCATAAAAGTCAAATTGCAGTGATTTATTGCTAGCTAGTGAGATAGACGGAGCTAAAGGTAACTGACCCACATTTTCCCGTTTCATGTATTTAAACATTCAATGTTGATACTCCAACACATATACAGTAATACAGTAGCTGAGTTGGTTAAACCACACAAATAAAGCAGTAGCTAAATGGAATTTACAATCTTAAAAAAGTAACACCAGATAATCTAAAAGCTAACTAGCCTAGCTTAGCGGAGTCGCAGTCACTGCCATCTCTGGTTCGACATTTGATTTGAGGTGGTTAAGCCACCTTTAAATCACATATTTAAACTCTGTAAATGAAAGATTAATGTACTAAATTTGCTCACTAATTAGAATACTGAAGGTGATATGAGTAGTAGGGCCTACAGTAGTAGTGGTGGCACCAAAAGCATTATTGGTGCTGGTCCAGATACAATACCATGGCATCAACTGCCATAAACTAATCTAGAGAACTGCATTGTGGGTCTATGGTCGACCTCATGCACTGTCACTGGAGCTCATGGAAAGTGTACAATATACAAATTGACTTGAGGCTTTTTTCCACAGAGATTTACAGTGAGTGTAACAGGAGAGCAAACTAACTGCAGCTAAGGGATTTTTTGCTTTCATGTCGTAGAAACCAAAATAAACACACATTATTGGAGACCACAGACCCCCCATGCGGACTAACTTTGTCCCATGTGAGATCTTCTCTGATAATCTAAATTTAATACAGGCGCGGCAGCTGTTAAGAGTGAAACCTATGATTAGATCAATTGTTTATACAAATTATGTGATTTCAAGTAAATCAAAGTGACATTTAGTGTTTCCTCATTTTACAAAAGAAAACGTGAGCCTACTTAAAGACCTCTGACGGTTCTCCCACCACACTTGGAGAACCCTCCGTCAACATCCTAGATTGCGGTTAACACTACATGGCCAAAGGTATGTGGACGGCCCTTTCAACATCTTTTTTTGTGCTTTTGTTATATATGCTTTTTGGATAGGCCGCCCAGTTTCAATCATGGGAAATCTTAATGCTACAGCATACAAAATGTTACACAATGTGTGCTTCCAAGTTTCTGGCAACAATTTGGGGAAGGAACCTTCCTGTTTCAACATGACAATGGCCCCATGCACAAATCCAGGTCCATAAAGAAATTACTTTCCCAGTTTGGTGTGGAAGGAGGTCCCGCACGATGCCCTGAGCCCAACTCCATCCAACACCTTTGGAACGAACTGGAACGCTGACATCAGCGGCCGAGCTCACAAAATGTTTGATATGACACACAAATAAAATAACAACTAACTACAACAGCACTAGAATAAGAAGAAGCACAAGAATTGTAAAAGCAATAGTTTGTACATCAAAACACATTCAGCCTACTGCTACAGTTCCAATGGGATCCAAACCAGCAGGACCGAGGAGAACTTACACAGGCTCAGCTATGCAAATGCAAATGTCTGAGGGAAAGTGAGAACCCTGGAGACAGTGAGAGTGAGACATTTATGGTTTCAGATGTTCTCCGTCTAGTGTGGCGATATTACATTTCCACTCATATCCCACAACTTAAACTGCAATCCCCTCCACCTCATCCACTAACCCAAATATGCATTTCAAAGCCAGTAAACATGGCTCACTTTTGAATCATAACAGACATTTTGCTGCGCATTCTTTGTTTATTGCCTCTATAAATATGGAATAGCCTTGTTTAAATTCTCCAGTGATAGGATCTCCATTAATGTTGACAGTGATTATGGTAATTCTTGTGCCAGGCATCACAAGATGCCCCCCACCTCTCTTCCACGACCCCCCCTGACACACACAGACAGATGGAGCTACGCATTAGCGAGATGAAATGGGAAAAGAACAGTTGTCAAAAGTCTACAATGGATTCAGCTTTTTGAGGCGACAAGAGTTCCCAGTGGGCATTTCCAGCGCAGACAATGGGCCTCAAGGTCGTACAACCACCGAGGTGGGGGGTCAGATACAGCAGCCTATTCATACTCGGCTATTGACAGGAAAAGCAGACTTCACGTGTCCCACAAATTTGCTTTGCAACCAACAGTAGCTCTTCCTAACAGCTGCTACAGACTCCTTCTGGAGAAAGCTTAGTTCATTAAAGATGACCCAGAACAAGAAGCTTGAGGGAGGCATGACTGAAATGGTGTCAGAGTCTGGCTGGATGAAATATGCCACTTGCCATTCGCTGCTATGACACTGACTGACTGAAGGTCACAATTACAACAAATCTCACCACTGAACACTTATTCATCTGATCGGCTTGTGCCAGGATGAGGCTGCTGTCCACTTATTAAATCGACTCCGAGTTGGTGTCTGCGTCTGCATGAGTAGAGATAATTACAGCAGAACAAGACAGATTATGTCCTGGGCACTAACGATGCAGAAGTTACATAAACAAGCCACAATGGCACCGGCTCTCGACTCAACTTGCGCCCGAGCCGAGGGACCGGGGCAAAGTCAACACACAATGAATATTTATTTCCCGCCCCGTGTGTCCCCTTGAAGTGTAAATAATGCAAGGCCCACTTCTGAGGAGTGAACTAATTAGGGTAGAAGTGCAGTTTTGAGAAATAATTACGCCTCGCGCTTCCAGTTTGCGTTGCCGAGGCTCCCATGGGAAGGGAAAGCATCAAAAGATCTTTGGTGAAAAACTCATTGGAGGAGGAGGAAGCAAGGTCAGGAGGGAGGCGGCTGAGGGGAGCAGGAAGAGAGGTTCTGTTCCCTCTACCTGTCTGCGGCGGACCCAGACGCCCCGGCCGAGGCAGGTGAAACACATTAGTTTACAAGGTAAAAGATTGTGTTTCACGAACTGCTGTTTCAAGTTGCAGGTGCTGCTAACTGGCTGCCAGGTTTTTATTATTTATGGGGCAGTATGAATGATTCACGCGTCAAGTGGTTCCTGAGCGCTGTCGATTATGAGACCTTAAGTGATGGAAGGTATTTGTCCGTGAGGTTGAGACTGGAGCACGTACTGAGCAGTGCGAAATTAATCTCCCAGATATGATATACGCAGGAATGATCATTTTGATGTCTGAGCTTATGTTATGTAATCTGGTCTCCTTTGCGACTCATAGAATTTAAATGTAAAGCATCAGTTCACCCCTATTACACAAAGACATATTTTTCCACTAACCCCTGGCAGTATCCAGCCATGCAGATTGTTATGTTTTTATGTGACGAGATTTTGAGATATCTGAAATTTCTGCGGTGACCCAACAATAACTGGGGAGAATGGATTTCCATTTTTGTTGCACTCAAAAGGAAGGGGGGGGAAAAAACATTTGAAACAAATCAACAGCAACTTGTCTTTCCAGTGAACAATGTCCCAGAAAATCATTCTGGAAAAACATGTTGCTGTTGAGATTTTCAAATGTCAATTATTTATTCTATGAGGAGCACAAACTAAATCCCATTAACCTCCACTGTATCAGGGAGGAGGCAGACGTTTCAAAGGCATTGGCACACAATACCAAAAATTCATCTGTGTGCCTAGGGCTAGTTGAGAAAATACAGTATGGCTTTGCGTAATTTGAGTGAAGTGACCCTTAAAAACCATAAAAGTGTTGCTGCGTCAGTCATTCACATTTTGTAATACTGACATTCCACATTTAGCCATCTTTGAAAGGACTTGCTTGTGGAAGCCAAGCAGACACCAGACATCAAAGTACAGACATTTACCTCAAGAGTAACAGAATATACCAAAATAAGTTTTCCATCCCACCCCACTGCTACATCTGAAGTGAGAAGAAACAGTTGTGGTTACAGCTGAAGGTAAAAGCATCACCTGCGTCCCCGGGAGCAAACAACCTTTGCCATTTCCCCCACATCTAAAAAGTGGAAGTAGCACAGGCTTTTTCATATGTTTCCCACTTAAAATGTCTCATTCTTGCAGTTCTGCCAGGTCCTCTGCAGACGGACAGGGGGGAAAGTCAGTGCAGGAGCAAGAGATCTATTATTTGAGCACAATCCCATGTAGGCTGCGCACATACTTTGTCGGTTAGCAACTCCGTTATTATTAATAACCGGTAGAGGGTCTGATTAATTACTTGAGGAA
Source organism: Gadopsis marmoratus (assembly GCA_036023855.1). Taxonomy (NCBI): domain Eukaryota; kingdom Metazoa; phylum Chordata; class Actinopteri; order Centrarchiformes; family Percichthyidae; genus Gadopsis; species Gadopsis marmoratus. The sequence goes on along the minus strand of JAVQJF010044970.1, from coordinate 23,056 downwards.
TGGTTTGCATTACAGATGAGTAATAAAGTGCATGCTTGCTCCGTTGAACACCATGAACCTCTGAGTTAAAAGGTTAAAATTCACATCATTAGCACAAACATTTTTTTCCCAAAGCAGACCTTGCTGAAAACAATGTAACCCCTGAGTGCAACTGGTGCAACAGTTGGCCTGTAAACGTTGAGCTCATCTGATCGTAAAAGCTGGAGCAGGGTGCGCCTCCTGCAGGAAACAATCATTTCAAAATGATTGAATGTCTGATTAGACGCCGTTGACGAGTCGGGGTCAAGGGTCGGGGGAAGCACCGATTTCTAGCTCTCATTATACTTGGCCTCGGAGATTGAATGATTCCACTTTGCATCATCCATTTTTTTACTGATGACACAGAGCAATTCCAAATATAACACCTCATCATATGGCCAGTGCCAGAATCATACGCTGTTAAAATAAATTAGTCAGGCTTTGGCGCAGTATAAACAGCTAAATAGCACAAAGGAATTTTTGCAGTGCCATAAAAGAGAGTCAACACTAAAAGCCTTTGAATCGCGCCGATTCCATTGACGTATAATAAATAAATAACCAAAATGAAGCCAATCTGAGCTATAATACACAGTTTGTTTACAATGACATGATGGTTATCTGAGGTTGCATTGGTCCAATGCCTCGGCCGGGCCTCGTGCAATGTGAGGACGGTGCATTGAGACTGAGGGCTGGTACAGCTTGGGCTGGTTAGCAGAGTATTCCAACAGAAGCATAAAAATACAAAGGCTCCGATTGCTGCACTTCTCAAAAGGAGCACGAGCCTTCTCATATTCAGAGGTTACATCCCTTCCAACCGCTGACCGACACGAAACCTTCGAAAAACCGCACCCATGCAGGTCAGTATGGACATCCAAACTAATTCCCACAACTGTTCAGCAAAGCATTAAACTCCCAGTGCCTCTAACAAACTCACTGCACATCGGAAATTCACACTTTTCGCAAAAGTTCCTGCTCTATTTAAAAGCCACTGGGCTGTACGGAGGAGTTCATCATCCTCTCAACTTTGAAAGTACCGACCGTCTAGAAGAAGCTGTCTGTTAATCTGAAAACTGTATACTGATCCACTCATGTATGATGAATGTCTTGCTATATAGGAGAAAACTGTAAAGTGGGACCTGGATGATAAAACGTCACATTCAACATAATAAATGTCCTGCAACTCCGGACATATGGAGACAAAGTCCATCACTATTTCACTTCATCTTCACTTCCTTCTCTGCCTCTCCTTGTGTTTGTTTCAGCTGTTTAGATAGAAGGCCATTGACTCTTGGCTCCAGATTTATGGGGGCTTTAAGAACTGTGGGTCAAGGACACTGGTAGAAGTGCCATCTTGGCTCTGTCTTTTGACAACAAAAGGAAACAACAAAATAATTAAGACAAGGTCAAACTGATCTCTTCTGTACGGCTTCTTTAACGCCGTGTACAGTCGCAAGTGGACCGATCTGTCAAACAAATGCCTGCAGAGTAATTCATCTTCCAACCGCAGTCATCGGGCTCGGCAAAGTGCATGCGCGCTCCGGAGACAGGAATTTGAGCGTGCCGGAGATGGGAACGTGCCCGGGAAAAAGCAGACAAAGCTGGACATCAGCCAAACCTCAACGCACTGTGCTAGAGAGAAGTCAGGATACGATCATATCCCCCTCAAGTCCCCCCGCCCCAAAACCTTCTGCAGTGCCATGGAAAGAATAGAAGGAAAAAAAAGAGCAAGAGTGGATAAGAGAAAGAGACAGACAAAACAAAACAAAACAAAACAAAACGGAAGAGTCTGCAAACAATCACAAAGCACCTTGGCCTTATGTAACCAAAAGAAGGAGGGAGAGGAGAGACAATGTCGGACAAGTGGTTTTAATAAAGGGAAGCGCTGTCCTCTCTGCGGACCACTTCACCAACTGTTTAAGGATTGTTTGTCTACAGCAGGCCCCTTCAAGCCCCCAGCCAAGAGAGGGTCCCTCTGAGCATTTCTGCTGGGACATATAATCCAACAGAACAAATAACCCACCAGGTCATCTGGACCAGCGTATTGTTTCACAGAGGTTCTGGGCTCGTGGACATCTCTGCACATAGGAGAGTGGAAACAAATCGTGATGGATTGCCATTTTTAATGGTCCCATATCCGGCCATGAGCGGTGCAAACTGAGGTTCTTCTTCACTATAAACAGCCGTAACTCTTTCCCTATTATTCCTACCTGGGAGAGTTAGATGGAAAGTTTAATTAGACCTTGTGCAAGATCAGAGCAGAGCTAATGGAGGCGAGACAAGATTTAGCTCTCCTTGAAGCTGGAGCACATTTCAAAGCCATCACTGAAATTACCATAGCCTATTAAATGCAGTGCATTCTGTATCCCTGGATTAAAAGGTTAGGAGAACATCAAAACAAGCATTTTCTCCTTTTCTTGTGAGATGAAAGGGAAAAAAACAAAATAATTAGCCTATTTGTGAAAAGTATGCTTTGAAGAGGCAAGGCAAGAAATGTATTTATCAGTTGTCTTTCTTTTTTAAGGAATTCTTAAAAAAAAATGGACGGAGACTATATCTGGAGTCGGCCGTCTATCAGTTTCCACGTCGGTGCCACTGACTCTGCGTGAGTCTGCGGCCTTATCACTCCGCTCTCTCCAGAGTTACCTCCAATTACGGCATTCAAACCATGCAGACCATGGAGAGGAGAGGAACTAAGGAACCCAGCGCTTTGTAATTGCTCAAAAAAAGCCTAAAAATAGATCAAAAACACAAAGTATTTCGGATTATTAACCAATTCTGGTACCAAAGACCCACAGATTTGAGCTGAAATAAACAACAACCAATGCGCAACGTAAGTGCACGTATAAAATGAAGTCCTTCACATTTTTCGAGACCTCACACTGTTTCTCCTCTGCATTTCAGGCCGAAATATTGTACTTTAATTCTTTTTCTACTTCGGAAGGCTGCACTCGCCACATAACATAAGGACAGCTCATTGGCAGTTTTCAGATAACAATGTCAACTTTTCAAGGGCTGCTTTGTGTTAAAACATTATAATGTTTTCCAGTCTGTAGAGAAGCATGTAATCCTTCAACTGATATGAAAGGAAGGAAAACCCCCCAGAACTGGAGATACAAGCTTCAGCTTTCATCTGACAGCTACAATATAACACAGTGTTGTAGAGAATAAGAGATTGATGAAATAGTCAGAGTCAGTGCCACCTGGACCACTTACAACATTCAAAATATAGCTTACAGGTTAATAAATCAATAATTTATCTCACTGAAAGGAACCATTCTTCACTATCTCTGCTAATGCTATTTGATGAGTATATTTCACTGTTAGATCTCACTTGTAATGGAGAGTTTTTCCAATGCGGTATAGCTATGTACTTAAATAAGATATTTGAGTACTTTTCAAAAAGCACCGTCTTCTCCTAACACAAATTTGATTTGATTCGTCTGGAGCCATCATAAATATGTATAAGACGGGGGAGATTGTTCCAATGGCCCAGATTGTAATGTCAGGCTTCACAACTGGGATTTTAGCAGATAAAGACTAATATACAACAGATATCAGGCATCGTTCTCCAAAGTCAATGTTGGTTTCCAAGACGTCTGGAGTGGCTGCGAGAGGCTTTAAAGACAATTATGGCATCCATTTCATAGTAGCTGTCATGCAGCGATGAATGCATGAGATTTGCAAAAGTTGAAGGGACAAAAAAATAAAAACGCATTAGCTAAAGAACTTTGTCTGGATTTGACCTAATTATTAACAAGTCACATGTATGATGTCGCCCCTGCAGTAAGCTAATTCCTTAACCTAGAAATCTAGATTACTTAATTAGCCTACTGTAATGATGTTTGGGACTGATTTGATAATGAATTCATTAGATCTGGTCTCCATCATGTTTAACGTTAAATTTGGGAGTTCAGATCGCATCAAAGGAAATGTTGTTGTTCCCTGACTTTTCTCCATATTCTTGTTTGAAATCTGTCCCCTTTTAGTTCAAGCAAGTCAGACAAACACAAAGAAATTGTCTTTTTAGGGTTTCCACGGTCAGTGTATCGGCACATTATTAAGAAAGAATGCTCTGCAAGTCACTAAAGAGTGCCAGTTTCCATCCATCTCTTAAAAATCAGTTTTAAATGTAACTGTTGAACTGCTACTATCACTGGCTGGTAGAGCTCTTAGTGAAAAAAAAACCGGCTGCAGTGAGAATTGAAACAAGATGATCCTTAACTGCTGTTTACTTCATTTAAACAAGCATGAGTGGAGGCGTGGAGGACAGAGAGTCAGGAATGTACATGGATGTGTGTGTGTGTGTGTGTGTGTGTGAGGGCTGATGTAGAAACCAGCGTTAATCCAAAACAGGACTTGGATTGTTGTGTGAAGACCCCCAGGCACCCCCGCCAGCCCGTTTATGTGAAAGACCCCTGCAAACATTAGCATTGGGAGGAGCAACAGAGTGGGGGTGGGTAGGGTATATGTGTGTGTGTGTGTGTGTGTGTGTGTGTGTGTGAGCACATATGTGTGTATGAGCAGCAGGGGGGGGGGTTATGCAGTAGCCGAACCTGTGCTCCCGACTGCACCCCAAAGCTCCTGCTGATCAGCAGACTAAAAATAAGGTGGAACAATGGACAGAAGTTTAGATTTCACAATACAGTTATATGCATTTTGATGATGTTACACATTTCTGTTCATATTTAAGATCAGTTCCTGCGAGAGGCCACATTTTTGTACTAGCACTGCGATCATGAATGCACTTAAAGGGACAGTTTGATGTCAGAGTTCAATAAGATGCATAGCGGCAAACTGACCGCGACGACACGTCACTGCCAAACCCCCAGGAAGTGCGCCGGTGTAACGACAACTTCAGGGTCCATCACGTGTTGAACGCTGGCCCCAAAACGACTTTTTCCCATAGACTTACATTGTGAAAAGAGACATTTGTAAATGTTTTTTGAGGTACAGCAACTTCACAGTACAAACACTTACGTACAGCAGCCGAATCCAGAGTCATTCATGTGAGTGAGTCCTGAGACCTAGCGGTTAAAGGAAATGCTAGTGTCCTTGCTCTATGGCCGCACAATGGCAACGGTACGCAGAAGATCTGGGCCATTTTATATCTGGAACTTTTTTGACTTCATGCGCCACTGAGCAATACTTCATAGTACTTCATAATACTTCATAGCAAGCAAGCCAATTTTATAGGGCCAAACATTTCTTTCTGGCCCTAGTGTCCAAATTAATTAATGCAGTTTTATATATTATTTACAGTGGCCAATTCAAGCTCTTAAATATACCGTGTCACACCACATAATTCAACTATTCGTGATCATCTTTTGCTTCATCGTCATGAAAGCTATGGCTCTTTTTGATGCACCATACATCTGCCGTGGCCATTCGGGCCTCAGCAGGAACCAGCTTGGCAAGAAACCCTGATCTGGAGACATTCTGAGGGGCAAAAGAAAAAGAAAATGACAGAGAAATGTTGATGAATTTAACATGAGGTGGCGTTAAAAAAAAAAAAGAAAAAAAAAAAAAGGAAAAAAGACTTCTGCCAAATAACTTGACAATGAGGGACAGTTTCCCCCTGCTGGGACCATTCATGGAAACCGACTGAAGGCCCTGTGATAGCTCTGCCTCTCCTTTCTCTTTCTCACACGCAGATACAAATGGATGAAAATGCAAACTGTGCACCAATCACACGGGCGGCTATGACAGGCTCATTCATACACCATACACCCCCCACCCCCACCACCATACCGCACGCATACCTCCACATGCACTTCCACGCTGCAAGGAAGTCTTACAAGGCTTCACATGTTAGGCTCTCTCTTATTATCATGAAGATGGGCCTTTTTGCAAGTGCCATCCATCTTAATTAACAAGCCATTTGTATGCACTTCAGCCACCACAAGAAAAAATAGCATGGGAAGAAGTCCTTTGGCCAAAGACGAGTTCTTGGGCTCTAAGACATCATTAGCGGATTAAAAAAAAAAACTTCAATGGTCTTCCCATGTTGCCTGCTCATTTCATTATCTCCCGCTGTTCACGGCGATTCCCAGCTTCATCCTTTGCATTTTACAGATGCATTCATGGAGCGAGAGCCACTCACTTCCCATCCCTTCAGAGCGCCACGTAATCTGAGGCACTCTCTTCACGATTTAGGGCCCGGCCGTAACATCATCAATGCCTCACTGTCCGACACGCAAAAGCGACTGCATAGCACGTCGTTCAGTGGCTACTGGAATTAATCGATGCATCCTCTGCCTTCAGACCTCAAGCATGAACAAACAAATGTCAGCCTAAATATGATCTGCTTTCTCTCACCAGTCCCGCGGCTAAACGCATCGCTTGGCCGGTGTGTAAGTGTATGTGGGCGCACACAAGCGTATGGGGCTCCTGCATCTGCAAAACAAAAACAGCCCTATGGGTACTTTGCCTTCACAGCCACCCCTTTTTTCCTTTTTGTCTTTTTGTCCGGCGGCATGCTTGAACGCAGCAGAATAGTGACGAGACAATTCGTCTCAATTCCCCATTAAGGAAACCTACAGAGACTATTAATGGTCAACTCATAAAGGCCCCATAGCAGCTCATATTCTAAGCCTTTTTTTTTTCTCACTCTCCTCCTCCTTTCTCTTGGTCTCTACTATCATCCATAACACCTTTAGGTTTCCCCCAGGGTTTAAAGGGTCAGCGTGCGAGGTCGCCGGAGCAGTTGCATTGTGGGAGCCCTTGGTTACTCTGCGGTCAAAACCCCCAGTTTAGCACAAGGGTGTCATTTGTTAGTTGACCTCTCCTGCAACTCTGACACGCATTTTGTGGATCAGGAGAAGAAAAGGAAGAGAGGGGATAACTTCTGTACTTCATTTCTATCACTTGTTGTTTAAAAGAAAATCCAGACTTTTACCAATAAGAACAGAGACAGGCCGCCCAGACAACAAGACTTGTGGGCATTTGGGAATTTGACAGGAATAAATACTCAGACAACAAAAGAGCAATGCTGTCCTTCTCCTGCTCCGACTTGGGGAAGTGAAACCAGCAATCAGCAGAGACTCAAACAAAGGGCTTCTTAAAACGGTGAACAGCAAAGTCTGACAAAGTTGGTGTTTACTAGCGAGGAAATTGTTTAGTCTGGCAGCAACAGAAACAACAACACAAAAAATAAAAATTCAAAAGTCATTATCAATATCTGTGGCAAGCAATGTGGGGATGAAACATTAGATATACAGTGTATCCCAAACTCACTCCACGCCCAAACAAACACACAAACACAGCCCTGACAAGTGACATATTAATTCAACATTTTAAACAACGCGTCCAGGGAAAGGCGGATTGTGTTCGGAACCAAAATTTTTATGAGATATGTTTAGACTGAACAGCTTCGGATCGCACAAATACACACATTTCTTGTCGGAAAACAAGCAAAGGGGCAAGCTCTTATCCTGAGCGTGCACGGCATTATGAAATCGGATGGGCTTTTATTTCCCCGTGAGTGTGAGTGGGGCAGCGTTAACAGGAAGTCAACCACGAGTCCTTCTGACGAAAACAACATTCATCCACAAACGGTCAGTTCCGCCGCAGACCGTGCCAGAATCAGGTCGTGGACGCCGCGTCAAAAAATCTAAACATTGCTTTGATGGCTGCACGTCATCTAGGGCATGCGGGGTTGGGGGGGCGTTGATGTTTAAGCTGGAGGACGTCTGGCCGCCGTCAGTCAGTGCAGAGAAGAGGATTTAAGAAGGGCTGCACCGGGGTAGAAGGGCTTACAGTGTCACATATGATCTAGTCACCGACAGGAACCGTCACCACCTCCACCTCCATCCGTCCAACGTCCCCCCACCGCCGCCGCCGCCACAGGCCGGTATGCATGGACGAAACCAACCACTTGGCACGGCGGGACAGAAAGAGAAGGAGGGGGTGGAGTGGAAAAGGGGGACGAGGGCAGCAATTGAGAGACCAGAAAAAGACAAGTGAGGCCCTAAAGTCAATTGGGCCTCTTGTCTCTCCTCTCTGCCCCTTTTCTTTTTTTTACCCTCCACTGCTTCTTATCCTCCCCTCAGTTGTTATTAGTCCCTGTTTTCTTCTACAGTGTCCCAGAGTGTTGAACTGATATGTCGGGCCGATCTTGGCCTTTCATTAGATATCAGGTATCAATGCCCCGATCGTGACATGGGGGACGTCCGCTCTCAGCCACAGTTACAGAAATTATTCAGTATGTTTGTGGAAAATTAAATCAACTCCTGTCAATCTCAGTGCTAGTGCTGCTGCTAAAATATCTGTTAACTCTCAGGATTTACAGTTACAGTTTAAAGATCCTATGACGTTTCTGGAAAATGGTCATGTCCTATAAAAACAGTGAATCATCACAGGTGGCTTTTAGTGCAAAACTAAACAAGCGTCTGCATCCATGCAGTTGGATCTGTGACGTCGGAGTTAGGCACCGCGGTTCTTTGGCCTAAACGCTGACGTCAGCATGCTAACAGGCTCACGATGGTCATGCTAAGATGCTGACGTTTGGCAGGTATAATGTTCAGCACGTCAGCTTCGCATGTTAGCCTACTAACGTTGGCTTGTTGCCTCCAAATCTAATGTCATCTCAAAACCCAACCAATAAAACCACCCCATGAAGAATGTATATCAAACATGTCTGCTGCTCTCAGCAACATCAGCCTTCAATATCCACGATTAGTCCTTCTCGAAACCGTTCACTAGCCTCACGTGCACATCCTTCTAGTCCCTCTCTGGGTCCTAACTCCTCTTTCCCCTTTATCCACTGCAGAGCTCCTCTTTCATACGAGATCCCTCTGACATGTAGCTCAGATTTCAATTAAATCCAGCTCTGGGCCGCCACTGTTTCTTCCCGTTTAACAACAGCACGAGAGTTAAGAAAAATAATGAGCTATTTCTAACAAACTTAACGCTACTGCGTGTCTCCGCTCTGTGACGCTTAGCACACCAGACTGTCGCGCAGCGAGAGGCTCCTTTTCCATTACGGTGATATGATTTCCATCTGACATGAGCTCGGTTCGTCAGCGGACCACTGAAATCTCATCTTTCTACCGAGGGAAGGGTTTTGCTGAGCCGGCACTACAAGCAGTCTGCTTCACATTCATACACATCCACACCTGGGAGCTGCTCGGTGCGAGAACGGCCATCGACTGTTGGCAACGAGACCTTTTATTCAGGCAGTCGCGGCTTGAATGGGTCGGTGAGTGCCTTTCTCAAGGGCACCTAAATGTTATTTATCGAGGAGGTGTTTCTCATTCAAGTTCTTCGGCCCGTGTTACATGTTACTCTCTGGTCGCTGACGTTGTTGCAGCATTGCTTGAGTCATCATCATTTTGTCCTCACATATCCCGACATAGTTAAATATGAAAATAAGAGGTCACGAATAAGCTCTTGTTGTTTTTCCCACTGTCTCTGAACTCCACATTTCATCCTGTTTTTTATGTACTAACTTAAGTGAAGCTAAAAGACCACAGTTCTCTGAGTGCAGGTAACTGACAATTTGGCACATGATTGGACTCTAAAAGAAACTGAAAATGTGAACATCAAGACATTTCGTAACTCATTTAGATAGATGATTTTGAAATAATAGCAAGCCATCTAGCTACTTTACCTTGACAGTTGTGGGCTAGAATGGCTTTTTTTAGCTTTATGGAGCTAGCTAAACTATCTAAAAACTACATTTTTGCCTTTTCACAGAGCTTTGGTCTGATATTTCTTATCCAGTATAAAATGGTTCTTTGTCTCTAACCATAAGGCCTCAACTCAAGGAAGAAAAAAAAAAGATTCTTCTGTGGAATGTTTTCATAGTTAAGACTCCTAACTGCCTTTTAGAGAGTCTTTGTAACCCTTTAGCTGCCGCCTCGCCGCACGTCTCCACGTTGTCCAGGAATGCCTTTGCATAGCGCTGTAGCCCGAAGACTTGGTAGGCCAAAGAAATCTCTCCAGTCCAGGTGGTTTGGCCGGACTGCAGAGGCTGTCCACGGAGGAAACACTGAAGTTGGACGTTTTTCAGTTACGCTCCGAGCTCCATGCAGCACTCTGCAATACCGTGATTTAAACTCACTGGGCTGTGTGATGTTTCATTGAACCACAAACTGTTAATCCAAGGAAGGAAAATCAACTAATCCAGATTAAGGTCAGACAGACGGAGAATGGAATTGTCAAAAGCACTCCCCGGTTTGCTGGGTGCTTTTTTTTTTTTTTTTAAGATCAGGCTCATTACTACAAGGCCAAACATGCTCAGGTGAAAAAAAAAAACACCAAACCCACTGGAGGGGTTTTGTCGCACCGTAAGAAGATTTTGACATAATCTTGCACAAATTACACAAGTGCTTGTTTGTTGTCTGCTAAACTAAAAATCCAAAACAGGAAAAAGATCAGCGTGAGAAATATGCGAATGGGCTGATCCAAGAGAGTTGTTAGGGTTGAGAGATGAGCAGACGGAGGGTTGTTTGATAGCGTCAGCACATGATTGGTTTCATTGCTAAAACACCTCAACAAATTCACTGTCTCGTCCTTTGCAAATAGGCAAACGCACTTTCTCACTCACTACTTTCTCTTACAAACACATAGATCCCAACTTTATCTGCATTTCACCATCTCTCTTTCACCGTCCTCCTTATCTTCCTCCACTAAGGGAATGACCGGGCCAACGGCATATCTTTATGGAGGCAGCGTTGACAGCCGAAATTGACAAATAGTTCTCCGTTACTCTGGTGACAATCCCATTCTCATTCTCATTTCAAGATTGTGTCATTTCTGTTCATCACGTCAATGCAGCAGCGGGACATTCGGTTGAGCTCACACAATGTTCACTGAATACCGATAAAGTGTGAGAAAGTATACAAGAGTGAATGCATTAACACAGCTGGGCCATTCTTATACACGGAATGGGAAAGGATTGGCTTAAAAAACATCTAAAAAATGAGCTGAAGATTAGTAATCGCTAACACTTTAAGTTCCACTTTTTTAAGCAGTGTTCAAACATTTAATAAATGGTTTATGACACAATAATGTAGCTATAAGGACATTTTTAAGTGTTTATTGTCAACAATTATAACTTTTCCTAAGAAGACCTCTTATACTTTTACAATTGTGTTTTACTATATTGTCACTTATTATCTGTTTATAGACCAGCCTCCAGTCACTGAGGCCCACAGGAGGCGTAGTAGTTGCTGAAAAATACACATATATCCGCCTACAACTGCGTTATTTAGTATTACTCAGTGCTAAATAGGGCCACATAAAGTAAAGGGTTTCCCAATTATCATTACTCAATGACAACTTTGTTCAGAGACACAGATTTCCTGCTTTCAAAGCTCAACTTTCTAGATACATTTTGGATCCCATCTGCTGGAAAATCTAAATGGTCCCAGTCTCCAATCCCGGATTAGCACTTTCCAATTCAATGATGGTAGACAGTCCAGCTGAGGCACTGCCAGTGGGACCCTTTTCACTTAGAATGGATAAAACGCCTCCTTCACACAGGCCTTGCACTGCTTCAGATACTGTTGATTTTGTGGGCCTATGAAGCCCACTAAGACACCGTGTGCGGTATTCGAATATGCAAATAAACGTGACTTTAGCATGAACGTTCATGCTTGACCTTGAAAATAGTCAGTCCCAACCCAAAGTCCACTTACTTGCTTTTTCAGGGACTTTCAACTGTATCACATGCTCGTCATTAAATAGATAGAATTGGCTTAGCAGTCATGGACTCTGTGGTGATAATACACTGCACCTCTGATGGTGAATTGCTGGCTACTACACAGCGTTTTCCGTGGCTGCACCAAACGGCTGTGAGGGAAGAGCAACTTGCAAAAGAATCAAAGTATGTGGCGGTTAAATCCACATTAAGATGACATAGAGGGGACCTTTACTCGGCTAACATGGTACCTTTTGGTGCTTTGGTTAACTACAAGCTACAACTGTTCACAAAGGTATTTATTTAGCTTACACATCTCTACACATGTTTTCACATCTCTCAGATAATAATTAGGCTCGAAGGCATGTCAACAGATGGGCCTACTGCTTGATAATTTACAGTTGAGGACGGTCAAACCGTGGTCCAAAGGCGCGCATAGATAATGCATTCCCCACGCAGATGTCCGTTCACCACTCAGTGATTTCAGGTGGGACTGGACAATAACATTTATCCACAATGTCTTCGTTTGTCTTGGGGCAGCAGTAAGGAGAAGGACCCGAATGTGACCAGACAGCTGTGTTTGGGAAAGGAAACTATTTATCAAAAATGGGGAGTGATATATGCTAGCCTCTCTGCACTAAACCCAATTCTGCATATTCCTTCTCATCTGCAACTGTTCTCAGCGATCCATCACGGCCTCAAAGACAGATACGCAGGTCTGGAGGCCTCTGCAATTAGTGTATCAACAGCTGGGGAGGCCATTAGACACTCTGGGGCATTTGCTTCATCTCCTCTGTTTAGAAATGGTTGAACAGCATGGACAAATACAGGGCACTAATGAATGGTGTCTGTCACTGTGAGTGGGAACGCCTGGGTGGGAGCCGGGGAGGAAAGCTTTTCAGGGCACGATGTGAATTTTGGGGCAAAAATGGCAGGCAAAGGGGCCGAAGTGACGTCAAACCAACTGTGGAGAGCCGTTTGGAAAATCTTATTAAGATGTGTAATTTTTGCAGATGTTCATTATACTTTGGCCAGGGTTAAGAAAATAAGTGGTATTACGGTTTTTGCCATTTGTCTTTGGAGAATAGATCACTGGCTGAAGCTTTGACTGTGAGCTATTTGAGGCCATTGTAGCGTATGAAAGGCAATCAAACCCAAATGTGAACGTAATGTAAAGGTCTTATGACTACCGTGTACCTTGGGTGCTTTCAGGCTCTCTTTGGAGAATTGAAATCACCGAAGGGCTCACGTTACTGTGTGTGGCCGCTGACAACACTTCTGAGCCCAATTATCTGCGTCGATACCAAATTCCCATCGCTGACGTCCATTCACATTCGCGCAGACTACACGTAGGAGCCAAGGCAGGGAATATGGTGACATAGTGAGAGTGTGGGAGTGTGAGAACTGTCCACCTTATCTAAAAGAATTAAGATAATCCAGGAGTGAATCACTCAACATGGTCTAAACCCAATCTAAGCCCCCGGCTGACGTATTCTGCATTATCTCACCTACGCTCGCACACCCGCATGCACACACACTCGGACGTGTAAAAACAAACACAGATTACAGATGCCATTTATCCGCTATAAATCAAACCCAGTGCAGGATAAAGTGTATGCACCGATCATAAAACCCTTACACTAAATGTGGTTACGTCTCCTTTTAGGAGATACTGGGAGAGATGAGATACAGGCTGAGTGTTTGCACCGTGCTGCCATGGCTTCCAAAAGAGTGACAGTGATCTTCTTTCCCCCCCCCCCCTTTTTCTTTTTCGGCAGAGTCCAACAAAGGTTGTAAATGTAATCCATCCAAAAAGGAGTGCACTCCTCTTTGCAGCAGATTCCCCTCCATGTTGTTATTGGCTCTGGAGCTGGCAATCGAAAACTTTCCGGTAGACACTCTCCTCATTCTTCCTTTTTGTTTGTTTGGTCTCTCTTCTCATCTATTCCTGAAATGTAATACAGTAAATATGTTGATTCTTTGGTCAAGAGTGGGCTAGAAATCGAAGGACTGCAATCAGTTTTCCAAACCTCTCCGCCTTCGCGTGGCCAGGCTGTTTATTTCTATCTTGATGACATTGTCCAAAGTTTGTATGAAGCATGAAAGTATCGGGGCTTGCAAATCCTCGCTTATGGTTAAAAACAATGTCAGAAAAGGCCTGCTTTTTGTTAAGATTAAATATAAAGCAGCATAGATACAGTATAATGATTAACTTTCTACGGCAGCATGATGAAGATCTATTCGCAGAGTATGGGGTTGTCAAATTTAAGGGTACTGCATCTTGGTTATTTTCCACACATTCCACAAGTGTAACACAAGTGTATTTATGCTGCACAGCACGCTGCCCATAGCCTATGACATGAAAATTAATGGGATAATTAAACCACTATTGACATTAATTAAATGTTCTCCAGAATCCATATTTAGAAGATAAACAGAGCCGAGCCAGATTTAGTTCAAACTGTAATCGAGTGCATGTCTGCAAATCAGCTTTACAACCAGTGCGTTGTAATTTACTACCAAACCAGTGTTGTCCACCACTGGAAGCTATATGCTCACAGAAAACATGCTATATGTGTGAAGATTAACAGCAGGGAATAAAAGGTTTAATGCTGCAATGCCCACACTTCACTTTTACAAGAAGTATTATTTGAACTACATGGCAAGTTTGGGGACAACAGCTGGCTTAATTACCAATCAGATGAACATATAAGAGGCAACCTACTAACGTTTACTGTGACGTCAAGAGTAATTTAGTCAGAGGAAGTGTGAAAGACAAATGTCACAAATGGCGTATTTCTCCATTTCAGAACAAGATGCTTCAAAGCAAAGAAAGCTTTTAGCGGACCACTTTTGCAAATGACTTGGAAGAACTGTACATGGAAAAAAATATGCTTCTGACTCAAGTAAGGAAGACCTGAGATGGCCCCAAGAGTTTCCAAGTCGAACTCTGCAGTGCTTCTGCAATAGGAATAAAGAGCACAGAGCACAGGGGAAAAAAAGACCCTGACAAAGAGCAGCTGAGGCTGAAACAAGGCTGAATAAATCCACTAACTCTGCAGCAAGCCAGAGCACAGATATGTTTTCTCTCCAGCTTATTGTCTTTGTATCAAGAACTTGCGTAGACCGACCCCTTCCAATAGGTTTCCTTCTTTAGTCTTTGCTCCTAAATAAGGCAAAAACTGGACACACAAACAAAACCCTGAGTCACAATGTGTTCGAAACAATACCCAGTGGCACTGCTCAGTGTCAAACCACTGCAGGGCCAGATCTGACCGAGGCGACGCGAGGCTGAAGGAGGTCGTAAAGTTAACTCAGCAGAAGAGGGGAAGGAACGAAACACAAGGGTGGGGATAGTGGGAATTCTCGCAGTGCAGCCAGCACAGCTTCCTGTTATTTGTTTTGTAGTAAAAGCTGCCTCTCAGGGGGATGTGACTGACCGTACTGCTGGACACAAGTCGCCGTCTGTCCTCTGACCGCCGCTGTCTGAATGGCCTGGTGTGGGAGTGAGTGTGACTGCATGGGTGTGAACGCGAGTCAACTGTGTGTGTGTCTATACGTGTTGTTTTTTCATGTTTCTTAGTTGTGTTTG
Source organism: Gadopsis marmoratus (assembly GCA_036023855.1). NCBI lineage: Eukaryota > Metazoa > Chordata > Actinopteri > Centrarchiformes > Percichthyidae > Gadopsis > Gadopsis marmoratus. Next base: position 7,805 of record JAVQJF010044970.1, on the reverse strand, counting down.
GTTAGTCTCAGTCTCACCTCCAGACTCCAGATTGTATACACAGACACTGAAGGGGTTAATGAATGGCACTGCTGCAAAAAGGTCTAACTAAACTATTCAATATGAATGCAGACTGGAGTAATCACGGTACCGTAGCCTGGATTTGCCAATCCCGGGAGCGAATGTAATAAAATTGGGGTTTTTCAGGAGAGTCGATGGGCTTTACGACGTCAAGACTCTGTTGGTGTGCAGCCTATGTTGCCCTTCAGACAAACTCTGTAAACTCAGCACATTTAAAAAATTTGCTGAATGCTAAAATGCTGATAACTTCGCACCGGTTGCCCAAACTGGTACCAAAGTTGGAAAACAGAACTGCAGAGCTGACCGACGCCCGGCCAGTGCACTACATCAACCGTGGTAACATACGGCATAAGGTTTCTTTCTTCTTTACTGCGGTACCGCACAGATTCCAAAGTATCCATGGACGATAACAATGTTTTTTTATTTCATGCCAATTATCTAAAGTCCAGTTTTTCTCCCTCCATTTCTTTCATGTTGCTGATGTCGCACAGACAGCACAGCTGGAGACACGGGAGCCCATTTCTTTCCCTGCAGAAGAAGACATTTACTGGCCGTTATTCGTCTATAGAAACAAAACCAACTGAGAAAAATATCAGATCAGAGTAAACATGGCTTCATGACATGTTCTCAATTATACCTCTGTATGGAGGTGTCTTCAGAAAGCATTTGTATGTTTGTAAGTGTAAAAATATAAATACTGCAAAATAAAGGAATATGTGAACAGGGCATAAAGAGAAGGAAACAAACTGCAACATTTAAATAAAATGTATGTATGTGTGGCTGCATGAGGCAGCATATCAACATGTTTACCCGTTACTGATTTGACTCAACGCCACCAAAAAAGGAGTCATACAAATCTGCCGCTCTCCTCCATCGAAAGCTAATGGGCCGGTACCTCTCCTCGCCTCATTATCTGGTTCTGCTACTTCTCAGCGAAATATGAGAGAAAGAGGGAGAAGAATTTTAAATAGAGAAAGAGAAAGAGGGACAGAGAGTTAGAAGAGGTAGGGAGAGATGTGGAGAACTACAGTAGGGCAGAGTGAAAAGAGGGGAGAGCGAAAAGAGAAAAACTAGATGGCAAGAGGGAGTGAGAAAAGATGTGCCGAGATGACGAGAGAAATGGGAAAGTGCAAAAGTGGAAAACAAAGCGTAAAAGGAAGAGGAAGAAAATGGGAGAAAAGAAATAACATAAAGAGGCAAATAATTACGAAGAGCAAAAATGTAAAAGACAGAAAGAAAGACGAGACGAAAACGTAAAGTAGTGCAGTGAGAGCAGGACTGGGCAGACTCCGCGGTGTGAGTTTTATTGTCTAACTACTTAATTGTAAATAACAGGCCTCAGCGATGTGAACGACCATTCATTCGCCCAGACAGAGTGATTAATCCATGCTGGGCTTTGGGAGAGTGGGCAATGGGTGTGTGTGAAAGAGAAGGGTCTTTCTTTTCCCTTCTTGTCTCTATCTCACTACCCTGCAGGTCCTAATTGGTTAATTTCATAAACTTCTCAAAAGGGGGCGCTCACAGAAGCCCTCCCTTCCCCTGTATGTTGAAAAAAGCAGCGTCGCTACCTGCAGCTCCTCTGGTCTTTGTTGCGGTCAGACGCTGACCCCGGTGGGGTTCCTACAGCAGGGAAGGGAGTGCGCCCGGCTCGAAGCTGGTCACTTCACAGTATATTGTCCACGGGAAGAGTCTATGACCTGCTCATGATTTCATTACGGGTTTGCTGCTGTGATGTCATGGTAACAAGCTGGTCGGGGAATTGAGCAAATCAGATGTGTTGCCTTGCAATGTGCTTTTGAATGCCACACGGACTGCTTTGACATATGCGTAGTTTCTCGCTGCACAAAAGTTAAGGAGATGGCCGCGTTAGCTCTAAGTTCAAACTTGCTAAGGTAAGCGTTAGAGTTACACGTGACTGGAGTAAAATGGGTCGATGGGTAGATATTAGTTGTTATATTAGTGTTATCAGTTTGAAACCAGCTAGTAGTTACTAAGAATTTAGGATTCACGCACAAACGTAGTAATAAACAGCTAGTGTAACTGCGTTATTTTCATGCGAGTGAGCCATTTGTCTTCATGCACAAAAAGTGTTAATGTTTGTTTGCCGACTGACCAGGGAAGTTGTTTCTTCTATATGAGGCTGAAAATAGATTTGATACGCTTGAAATAACATTCAATGAATGAAGCATAATTGTGCATTGCCGAAACAGTCAACCATAATCACTCAATAATAATGGCATTAAATGGCCGCCTGCGAAATTGGTGCGGCCAGACATTGAAACGTCTACATCAGTTACTCTGCAAGCGGGAGTCGCCACGCAAAATGCTGCTCTTTTGGAAGAAAAGTATTATGGAAACCTCCCTATCAAAGCTCGGGATCAGAGACTTTAAAGTGTTTTGCCCCCAAAATGAGCAAGCCAAGACTGCCGGGGCCATGTTTACACTCACCCTCCACAGCAAAGTGGACCCGGCATGCATGTCTGGTCCGGGGAGGAGATACAATCGAAGCCCCTTTTGTTGCATGCGACGGGCGTACTGCTGCCTTTCCACCCACCTTGACCGATTACTCCTTTCATTTATTTATTTACATGATTTTTGCGCTGCAGTATCAAGCTTTTACGAGAGGAATTCCAGCCTTTGTACGGTGGAGGGCCCTTCACAGCGATAAGAACTCAAAGTATAAACACGCTCCCATTAGGGAACTGGCGTCCAACCAGCCTTTACCTCAAAGGGATCTGTGTTATCTGCAAAGCGGCCTCGGTCTGCGTCCGAGTGATTCACTGCAGGGACCGCTGCGGAGGACTTTGAGATGAGCCAGGTCTAGGTGTAGCCATGGTCTAAAGGCCAATCTGTCTCCATGAAATTGACTCCTTCCCTCGAAATGAAAGAACAAGCGGTGTCAGTATGTTTGAATCCGAGTGTGCCTTCTCTCAAAGCAAGCCTAAACTGTTAGCTATTGTGTGAACTTTGAGTTTTAAGTGTGTATTCAATCAAAAAGTATGAGCCTCACCGGCCATTAAGAGTGCAGCATCCTCATGAAACAGCAAGACAAACACCTAAAAGGACTGAATTTCCCTCAGGTGGCATTTGTCTTTGAGCTGTTTCGCTTAAAGGTTGATAAATATTGTCCTGGGTTTGGTACTGAAGGGAATTTTAAATCGACCCCTACCTGTGCTCATGTGCAACACTAGAGGTACTGTACTGCTGCTGCCATCCATCAGCATCGCCAGAGCAGTTTACAGTTCTATAAAAGTGTTACTGTGTCTATCTGTAAATCAGGTGTGTAGAAGACTGACATCATAAGTAACACAAGACTAATAAAGCAGCAACTAAATGTGAAGGAGTTTCATAAATAAGAAGGTAGGGCGGCAATAAAAGTGGAGACTGGTGCCCCACGGGAATGCTGTCCTGCTGCTTTTTTTTTTATCCCTTGTAGAGTCTTGAAATGATCTGTCTGAAAGGATATTTACAGGGTTCAGTTAGATTCAAAAGCACAGTTGGTTTTGAGAAGAGACAAAGAGTTTGAGACAAAGTTATAGCATGAACTCTAAAATGAGCAATAGTTTGCAGGATGTGTTTCAGTGAGGGAGCCGGAAAAAAAAAGAAAAAAAAAAGAAGCAGAAACACAAACATTCACATCTGCAACTTTCTTTCATCTCAACTTCATGTGCCGTTAGCCATGACCACTGTTCACATTAGCATTTACATATACGACTCTGCAAAAGCCATTTTCTTTTTTCGTTTATTGAGGCCGCTTATCAGTTGCTGTTCCCAACCCGGCAGAAATCCAGAGGATTAAAGGACGTTTTCAGGGTGTAGGAGGGAAAAAAGTGGGGGTTGTGGGGTGGGGTGGGGTGGAAGAAGCCGACAGGATGAAAAGAAGTTGGGGGCCCATAGAAATGCTAAGGAAGTGGCCCTCTTCCCCCCACCCCCCCCCAAGTCGCTCAGGGGTAGGAAGTTCCCAGCTCCGCCACTTCATTAATTCATGCTATTTAACAAGCGGGATTGTGGTGGGGCTTCTTCGGCCCCCTTCACACTGGAACCAACAACAGTGCCATCAGTAACTGACAACCGCCCGGGCGGAGGGGCTATGGCCTCCGGGGTCCACGCTGCAAACAGAGCCACGGGAAGCAGAACCTTGCCATTCAAGAGTTCAGCCTTTATTTGTCATCCCTGGTTTCTCCCCACCATACACATCCCCAATCATGGGCCTCCGGGGGTGGACGGAGGATTGGAGGATGAATCTCCACTGTTTCCTATTAGGGCAGAATAGAGGAAGGGGAGGGTTCACTCATCAGAGGAATCAGTATGCTCATCCATAACTTCTTAACGTTCGCTGACCACAGGGTTTGTGAGACGCTGGGAGAGGAGGAGGAGGAGGAAGAAGAGAGTCGAGGTGGCAAGTGCCAAGAAAATAAAGAAATAGAAAAAAAAAATAGCAATGCGCTTGCAGACCAAATCATCCAAACTTTTGTTGTGCATTTTGGTATGTTTTTGTGGGTGAATGATTCACACAGGGTGTTTTCTCTTCCAGCAGCAATGAAACAACCGGAGCTCTGTCCAAAAGAAATTTACAGTCTGCGACAAATGCAACAGCACAAGCTCACTGAGACAATTCTTCACAGATAGAGCTGATTATGTCCCAAAAGCTTCACTGAGATTCCTGAGACGTGCTCGAAACTTAAGTCAAGTATTGATTAAATATATAACATAAGGATACTTTTCCGGATAGATAATATGATGGATCGATAGACAGATTAAGGTAAGAAACAAAATAGGATTAACATCCATAAATAATCAACTAAAATCAGACAACAGATTCTGAACTAAAAACTAATGTAGGACCATACTCAGTGTTTCCTAGCCTGAAGGATGGGCCCCTTCAAGGGGTCACGGAATTATTAACAGAACAGGAAAAAAAGAAAAAAAGCTAGTTTTGTCACACAAAATACAATATTTGTGTTCTGTAATGTTTGCTTTTTTTCCCTTTTAAAATACTGGGTAACCTTTTGTTAGTTTAGGCCTAAATATATGTTCTTAGTCTGGGCAATACAATTTAATACAACAATCCTGCATGCTGTATCCTATATTCAAGTGCTTAAAGATGAGCTTGTTGCTGAAAATGGAGAATTGGAAGGCTCCAAATTATCCCTCACAATGTGATAGTGATGTAAAATTATATATTTCCTGAATATAATTATTCCAGTTTTTGATTTGTTTTGTGTTTGTGATGTTCCTAATTGCCAAAGTGATGAATTAAAATCTAAAGTTTGGACGGAATTATATAAAAAAAAGTATACCATAAGAGATCCAGCGACCTGTTTCTTTGACAGATTCACAACTGGTCTTTAATGAAATCTAAGAATGTACTCTTTAAAACAATGACAAACAGATTACAGTACAACATTGATAAATGTTTATAATTTGAGCCTAAGGAAAGATACGCACCAGCATTAAAAGTCCAATTTAATTGCGGTGGGTGGGTAACAGCCCACAACTCCAAGACACAAGACAAATGATTTAGGTTTGCAACTAGACACTTTAAAGCTTGCTGTAACTCTAAACATGTACTGAATGTACACTGTACAGTGATTGTGTCCCATAATAAGCTGTATGTCTGGGTTTCGTCCAACAACACCCTCATGCAAATATGCCCAGAACCCCCCCCAGGGGAAGCCTCATAAGCCGACGGACCATCGCAGCCGCGAAGGAAAGGCCTGAAGAAACCTGCGTGTGAGATTTACTATGATTAAGGAGTGAAAGCTGGGTTAGCCTCTTGGTGAATAAGTCCCAAATGAAACTGCGATAATGCCTGTCTGAAAGAATGTCCCCCAGAATCCTTCAGCAGATCTCGCCTGGGCCCCACATCACTCACCGTGCCTGAAGGTGTTGAAATCAGGGGTTAAATTCCCATATCTGTAACCCCAGCTGTTCCACGATACGCTCATTTATTATCTCACACAACCGTTGAGGGACGGCGACTGAAAATAAACACAGCGTATGGTGTTATATTGTCAAGTGACATTATCTTGAGCCTATTATCTATTATGGTGAGACCATAATGAATGAGGCATGGATGGCGTCTTATCACAGCCCATTAAGCCCGGCCGCAAGCAGACGAGATCAGGGAAGAAGGGACAAATTTGCGAGGGCGGCTGCAGGCTCCGAATGCGGCTCGGCCTCGTCCCTTAATTGCTAATACAGTTATTAAGGGATGCCAGTGGGGAAGACCACCAGAGTAGGATTGGCCCTGAATTATCACAGTTGCCTTTCAGGGCCGTGGAAATCCTCTAAAGGCCAGTGAATCAGTGTCACACAAGGCTTTCATCGAGGTCCCACCGGGGGCCCGGGAGAATCCCCATTAAGACCCACAAAGCGCCACACCAACCTCGTGCACACGCACCAACAGACTTCACTCGCACGCACGTACCTGGTGATCAGCGACAGTCATCGATGGTCTTCATACGACATACAAATTCTACGATGGTTTTGAGTGAGCAGCGTGTTCAGCGAGAGGATGATTTGTTGCAGCTCCTACATTTTACGCACGTTGCTGCGTTTCTTTGTCATACGTGATAGCAGCACGAACATGTCTGATGTTTGTGCAGACATTGGGCTTTGGGAAACTGAAATGGAAACAGACTATTTCCGCTTGATTTTTGAGTGCGCTGTCGACGGACACTATTTTCCCACCATGCGCAAAGGAAACGAAGAAGCTATTTACAGCAGCGAAAAAGTAAAGACAGCTCCAGACTGATATCAGAAAACCGACGATGAAACACTAAATCTTTGAGAAGCCATTTTGCTTTCTAGTTTAAATGTCAGCAGTGCACTAAAGTCACAGTTTGATTGATGTGTAACTGCCCACATCTTGTATCACTTACTATTAGCACAAAAACAGAAAAGTGCATTGATTTCTTGTATATTAACATCAAAAACCGAATGCTATCAAAAATAGGATATAGTGAATACTGTATACTATTAAACAGTATGTAGTACAGAATGTAGATGCAACCTCTGTCTTTTCTCTGAATCTGCACTGGGATGGGGATGTTTAGTTACAAACATAATTGCCGCAGACAGCCAGAACGTTCCAACAAGCCAAAACCATCAAAGCTTCATACAAACAAAACTCTGACACGCCTTTAGAGAAGACAGCCAAAATTAATGGCACAATTTCATTTTAAGAGAGGTCATCTTTTAGATCTGAGCAGAATCAAAAGTGCTGCTTATTCTTCAGATGTAGAGCAGCAAATGGAAACACTTGCAATTAAGACATACATGTCTCCTCCTTGAGTAAACTTTATTCCCATTACTAGGGGCTAAATGTATCGTGACAGATGTAAAAAAGAATGTACCATTCAGATGACAAGCCTCTTGTCTCCCTTTTTTCTTCAAGTCTCTGGTTTTAAAACATTTCCCAGGATGGGACACATCTTTTCTGAATGAAGTAATGAGCATTAAGGATGCTCTTGCACACATTTGTTTTTTTCCAACTGGCTGATGACTTTAGCATACTCGGATGGGTAGAATGGGTTTAGGCTACTTTTTTCCCTTAGCCAAACAAGGGGAAATGCCTGGGAATTACCTGTTGGACCCAAGAGATCTTGGCAAGCCCCCTGCCAGGGCAAAAGGGATGCAGTGAAAACACTCAGTTTAACAAACAAAGACAGAGGCAGCTCAGGTCTCGAGGGCAAAATTCGCTCATTAATTCCACTTAGCTCGATTTTGCACGGCTTTCACTG